>CABHPP010142165.1:2906-47821 GCA_902168425.1 Peromyscus attwateri | reverse complement strand
GGCGCTTTAGCTTAGTGCCTGCCTAGCAACACTGCAGAGCCACAGAAGGCCATGGAAGTCCCTGTTGATTGGTGAGCATTCATCAAGAACTAGAGCAGGCTGCAACCAAAGGGTTAAGAGCCTTGGAGTAGATTTCGGGCTTTCCCAGGAAAGGTGTGGACAAGGGCACCACCTTATTGGGCCTGAATTAGATTGTTGCAGCCTTGAATTGTTGAGAGGAGGGAGTCAGAGGTCTCATGGTACCCAGCACAGGCCAGTTTCCACTGGTGCCTGCCCTTTGTACTTGGCAATTCTCTGGTACTCATTCATATTCTGCAGCCTCGTCCTAACTCAGCCAGGCTCCCTTCCCACCAGGAGCTCTGAGATTGTGCTCCACGGACTCCACCTCATCTGCCCTTGCTGGCACCATGTCACAGAGTCAGGCTGTCAGCTTTACTTCAGTGTCCCATCCTTAACATCTCCCAACAACCCCAGGGGTTACATTAGCATCACTGAAATGTTCCAATCAGTAAAACCTCTCTGAGGAGGAATGGGTAGAGCCAAACCAGTTATGCATGAGTGTGGAATGCTTTTAACATCAGCAGCAGCAGGTCTAGAGGACTGTCAGGATGCCATGCTGTTTTTACCTAGAGATTGTATTAATCCTGAAATAGTATCTCATGGGTTTATCAGCAATATCCAGGAAAATTATAACTCAGTGCAGTGACTCAAACATTGATCGAGGCCCTTCTCTGGACCAGATATGGGCCATATCCTGAGGATACAAAGATGAGCTTGCAGACTTAGAACACAGCATCTGTGGGGAAGATAAGAAACTGAAGCCCATACTATAAATACTAGAAAAGAGCTCCAGAAGAGCCTGTAGGCAGGGCTCCTGGGGGCCATCCACATGGACCATCCACTGCACAACTCCAGGGCACTGGTCACACAGACCAAAGTGTTAGGGTTTAGATGTGAAGTGTCCTCTGGAGGTCTCAGGGATTGAAGGCTTAATCCCTCGATGCTGAGGCCAACTCTTCAGAGGTGAGTAGCCCATGAAGATGCTGTCTTAATCTTTTGGTTAATTTGATAGCACTGTCCAGAGGAGATGGAAACTTTCAGAAGGGGGCCTAGTTGGAGGAAGGAGCGTGTTTTAGAGGGATAGCTCTTATCCTGGCCCCTTTCTCATCTTCTCTTCTTCCTGGTTGTGTGGTGTGCAGGTCTGTTCTGCCTCACCCTCCTGCCATGATGCTGTCCCTCATCACAGGCCCAGAAACAATGGAACCAGCTGACCATGGATTGAATGCTCCAAAATGTCAATTCTCCAATATGCCAAACAAATCCTTCCTCCTTTTCAGTTGTTTCTGTCAGGAATTCTATTACAATGACAGGCTGACCAACCCAGAGAGGGCAGCAGACTTTCCACCAAGGACTAGGTAGGAAGAAATCTGTGTTTACAAGCCAGGTCTGGCTCTACTGTAACCACTCAGATCTGCTCTCACAGCCCAAACAGCCACACACAATGTGTAAACAAGGGCTTGGCCCTTGGACCGTCCTTGGGTGACCCTGACTTAGTGCCATGGAAATGGTCTCCCCTGGAGTCATGCAGCACTCAGGCTATGCCTGGGGGTGACATTAGGCTGGCTTCCTCAGAAGATTCATTTCATTTTAGTTATCTGAAACTCTGTCTAGCTCTGTGGTCCAGACTGGCCTCAAACTTGATATCGTCTTGCTTCAGCCTCTGGCCGCTAGGATTACAAGCACGTGCCACCACACCCAGCTAGAAGATTCTTCTTGACCTAAGATTTAAAGGGTAAATATCAACAAGGTAGACATCACAAGGAAGGGGTTGTAGGCAGAGGGAGCTGGATAGGCAAAGGCATAGAGTTGAGGATCTCCTATCCCATGCTCAGAAGCACGGACTCTGCCCTAAGGGCAGTAGGGAGGCATTTGAGGCCGAAAGTGACCACCTGAGACTGTACTTCTGGGGACAGAGTAGAGAATGGAGAAACCTGTTCGGAGGCTCCACACCAGGCCATGGAGAACGGTGATGACCCAGTCAGTGAGGGCAGGGGAGTTAGAAAGGAGAGCGAATGGAAGAGGTTCAGCATCACCAATCACTAGAGAACTGTCAGTCAAGACTACCATGAGATGCCACATCATACCCACCGGGGATGGTTATAATTAAAAAGGCAAGTAACAAGTGCTGGCCAGGGTGCAGACAGTTGGAAGCCTCCTTCACTGCTGTGAGGAGTAGTGATGGTGTAGTCACTCTGGAAATCATTCTGGAAGTTCCTCAAGTCAGCTTCTACATGACCTAGCTAGCAATCCACTCGCTGAATATGTACCGTGAGAACTGAGGACACGTGCACATTTGTGGATGCTCGTGGAAGCATTGTTCATAATGGCCAAAAAGTGGTAAGCCTGTCAGCTGATGTAGAGATAAATAAAATGTGGTCTACCCATGCAATGGGGTATTATTCATGAGTCAAAAAGAATACAGCATTGCCACACTCTGAGGCTACATAAACCCCAGAGACACTATGCTAAGGAAACAAAATACCACATTCATGACTGTTAGGTGAAAAGCCCCGAGTCAGCAGATCTACAACAGACAGAAAGGTTAGTGGCTGCCTAGACTTCGAGAGGAGTTGAAGTGGGACCTGAGGTTGACTGCTGAAGTGTTTGGAGTTTCT
Source organism: Peromyscus attwateri (assembly GCA_902168425.1). Taxonomy (NCBI): domain Eukaryota; kingdom Metazoa; phylum Chordata; class Mammalia; order Rodentia; family Cricetidae; genus Peromyscus; species Peromyscus attwateri. The sequence goes on along the minus strand of CABHPP010142165.1, from coordinate 45,146 downwards.
TATGGGGGAAATAAGAAGTTTTAGAGTTGGATGTGGTGATGGTCTCAGAACTTTGTGAATACGCTAAATATTCACCAAGAAATACATAAATACTCCTGAACTGTACATCCTAGATGGGTGAAATGTGTAATGTGTGACTCAGGTCCCAATACAGCTGTTAACAAGATTGCATTAATGGAACTCAAGCACTGCAATTTTCTCTTGGCGTCTCACTAAATAAATCATTGAAACCACTCATCTTTTGGTTGTAAGATACACACAGATTTCTGTAATTTAGATTTTTATGTCTTGTTAATTTAATTTGATGCATGTGTTTTTTATCTTAGGAATGCTAGTTCAACAATCACTTCTTAAAAACTAGTTCAGGCCAGAGAGGTGACTCAGTGGGTGAGGCTGGAAAGAAAACCTGCCTCGGAGCCTGACAACCTGAGCTCCATCTCTGGGTCCTGAATGGAAAAAAAAAATAAAATAAAGGAAGGGTATGACTGCTCCTAGGTATGGTGAAGGAGAAGGTTTATTGTAGATAAAAGATAAAAGGGAGAGCATAGACCAGAGGCAGGAACATCTGGGAGAGTCCAGAGTGGACATGACCCTGAGCTGGGCCATGTGTGGAGAGAGGGGAGAGGAGAGGGAAGAGCCAGACCAAGAGGCCAGGAGGGAAAAGGGTAGACCAAAGGGGACTGGGTGACCAAATGGCTGGATTATATAGGGAAGAGCAGCTGAGGAAGGAGCAGCTCAGGGAAGTGCAGCCCAGCCCTTGGTCTGGAGTAGTTTAGGGTAGGGGCTAGGGTATGCCAGTCATACCCTGTAAGACTGAGGGATGCAGGGAGAACCTGGTGGCCAGGTCCACTTTGGTATGTTAAATAGGCACCTCAGTTAGCAATTTGTCCAGGTTTGAGAGCTAACAGGACCCACATGGTAGAAGAGTCTTGTGTGTTTCAGGCTGGTCTTGAACTGAGGACTGCCCTTGAATTCTGGATTCTCCTGCGGTAGTCCTCTGAGGAGTATAGGTATGTGCCACCATGCCTGGCTTTCACTCCTTTTTATTTTAATTTTTAGTTTGAAACATGGTTTTCCTAAGCTGCCCAGGCTGCTCTTAAACTTGTGACCCTCGGCCCCAACCTCTGAGTAGCCGAGATCACAGCCCTGTGCCACTACATCCAGCACATCCAGCTCATTAGCATGACTTAAAGCGAACCTCGCCACACCACGTGATCTCCTCTTAGCTTTTCATTCCATTTCATAATAATTACAGGATGAGAGGGGTGCAGGCAAGCATGTCCTTCCTTCCTCTTTACAGGCTTGCTTGCTTCTCGTCAGGGAGCAAACAGAACCTGAGACATGGTCGCTGTAGCAGGCCTGGCTCCTGCAGGTGGCCATCCAGTGCAGCTCTGCTCCACAGAGCATTCACCCTCTCCAGGATTCTTTCTTTAAACAGTGTTGGCAGACTCTGTACAACAACAAGACATATAACTTTGCCTACTTTTTTTTTCTTTGAGACAGGGTTTCTCTGTGTAGCTCTGGCTGTCCTGGAACTCACTATGAAGACCAGGTTGGCCTTGAACTCACAGAGATCTGCCTGCTTCTGCCTCTCGAGTGCTGAGATTAAAGGCATGTGCCACCATCACCCGGCAACTTCACCTCCTTTTAAGGGTACAATTTCGTGGCATTAATTAAGTTCCTAACATTGCACAGCTGTCAGCATTGTCTATTTCCAAACCTTTTCCATTTACATGAACAGAAACTCTGAACCTCTTTTAAAAACCCCTCAGTTCCTCCCTCCTGCCCCTGGTGACCTCTAGTCTACTTTGTGTGAATTCCCCTGGGCCAGACATGCCACATAAGTGGGCCACACAGCATGTGTCCTTTTGTAACTGGCTTATTTTCCTTAGCGTAGTGTTCTCAAGGTCCATCACTCATCCATCCCCTCATCTAGTGACGAGGGTTGCTTCCATCTTACGACTGTTGCGAACAGTGACCAGTGACATGGGAAATTCTAGCGATATGTTTGAGTCCCTCTGTTCTGTTCTCTGGTGTTCTAGAGGTGGAGCTGCTGGGTCATGTGGGAATTCTATGTTTAACTTTTTTTTTTTTTAATTCCCATACTTTCCAAAGCACATGCGCCATTTTACATTCCTACCACAGCCCATAAGGATCCCAATCTGTTACAACTACATCAATACTTAGTACTTATACTTAAATTATAAAACCCTTATTCTAATTGGGTGTGACAGTGCATGCCTTTAATTCTAGTGTTGGGAGGCAGAGGCAGGTGGATCTCTGTGAGTTTGAGGCCAGCCTGGTCTTCATAGTGAGTTCCAGGATAGCCAGAAATACAAAGGGAGACCCTGTCTCAAAATCCTTATTCTTTCTTTTCCCTTTGATTGGTTGTTTGGTTTGTTTTTGAGACAGGATTTCTTTGTGTAGCTCTGGCTGTCCTTGAATTTGCTTTGTAGACCAGGCTGGCCTCGAACTCACAGAAGTCCACCTACCTCTGCCTCTCGATTGCTGGGATTAAAGGTGTGTGCCACCATTGCCCAGCTAAAATATTCTTATTCTAGGAAGTATGAGATGATGTGCACTGTGGATTGATTTGCCTTTTCCTGGTTGATTAATTTTACTGAGCATCTTGGCCATTTTTATACCTTTGAATAAATATTTGTTCAAGTTTTTGTTCTCTCTCCAACCCCCACCCTGTGTGTGTGTGTGTGTGTGTGTGTGTGTGTGTGTGTGTGTGTGTACATGTGCTTATGCTTACGTGTGGAAGTGGTTCCACATACCTGTGCATACATGTGTGGGGGACAGAGGTCAACTTGGGTGTCTTCTTCTATTGCTCATTGCCTTAGGTTTTGAGACAGGGTCTCTACTCAATCTGGAGCTCACTGTTTTGGTTAAGACCAGCAAGCCAACAAGACCCCAAGACACATCTGCCTCTGCTTCCCCATGCCCTGCCTCTCAGGGCTGGGGTACATATGTATGCTGCATTTCTGGCTTTTTATGTGGATTTGGGGATTTGAACTCAGGTCCTCAAGCTTGCACAGCTAGCGCTCTACCCACTGAGCCGTCTCCCCATCCCTTGCCCGCTTTTAATTGGCGTGTTTTTCTTTTCTTTGTTGAGTTCTTTACGCATTGTGAATCCCAAACCTCAGGGTTTGAAATCTATGTATTTTTCCCTAAATTTCTATGTATTATTTCTCATTCTCTAGGTTACCTTTTCACTTTTTTGATAATGTCCTTTGAAGCACAAAAGCTTTTCATTTTGATTAAATCCATTCATCTATTGTTTGCTTTCAACTTTGTTGATATGAGCGCTTTTTGCTACCTTCAGACTCTTATGCAGGAGAGCCAGGGCACATAGATAGACCACAAAAGAATAAACAGTTAAATCAACATCATTATATGTAGAAATATTTGGAAAGCTACATATTTACACTATTGGCTAAAACGTTTTTATCAGGTACTTTTCCCATACAAGATTATTTCTTATTTCATGAATTATTTGGTTCCCACCACAGTGGGCAGTTAGAAGGGCATTTGCCTAATCCAGAAAACATTGTGCTTTCTAAATGGCCTACCCACACACCATCTACTCCCACATGTAGGAGGGTGTCCCTGGAAGCCATATCTGTACCTCATGATCCCATGGCCCGGCAGGCCCCGAGCTGGGCAAATTGTTTCTTCCATGGGAATCAATATTTGAGACTAGAAATGTTGCGTTCCTTACTACAGGGGCCTGGGAGTGGAGCTGGGCCTGGCTTGTTGCTTCTGCCTTCCTGCCTGCCTACAGGGCCCCGTGAAACCCACATTTCTTGACAACAAATGGTCCTTCTTTTCAGGTTTCCCTCAGCTCACTGCACACCAGTGTAACCTTCGGAAGCAGTGTCTATGAGGTTCCTTTACCAATGTCCTGCTTTCTCCTCTGCCACCAGGGAAGCTGGGACACAGGAGCTGGAGCGGAGGTGGCTTCAGTGGAAATCACAGGCACACAGGATTCCACAAAAGACTGAAAAGAAGGGAGCTGGAGGGAGTATGAGAAGGTTGCTGCTTCCCGTGTCCTCAGGGCTGTGCTTCCAATGAGGATTAGGGTGTGTGTGATGAGTCTAAGGTCCAGGCTTGTCATCTCTAGACATGATCTGGGGAGGCTGCTGGCCCAGAGGATAACTCTGCTCTCTGATTTGGCTCATTTTAAAACTTCACTTTCTTTTTTAAAGTGAGTTTGTGAAAACATGAGCCTTATTATGATGTACTCATATATGCACGCGGCACTTCACACATATTCACCCCATTACCCACACCCTCACACCCCATAATTCTGCACATCTGATATTTGTCTTTCTAAAGCTGCTGATTTTTAACACAATGGTCTCCAGTTCCATCACTCCCCTGAGGGTAATATGATTTCATTCCTGAATAACTCCCTCCCCACCCCCGTGTGTGTGTGTGTGTGTGTGTGTGTGTGTGTGTGTGTGTGTGTGATATTTTCTCTGCTTATTCATCTGTTGATAGACATCCAGGCTGGTTTTATAACTTGGCTATTGTGAAAGTGGTCCAGTGACTTGGATTCATGTCAATGGGACATAGGAGAGATGGCAAGGATCTAGCATCAAAGGTAGCTACAAAAACCAGTCTCACATTGTGACTCTGAAGTGTGGCATCCGAGGACTCTGGTGTTTCTCCATGTCCCAGAGAGAAGACTCTGAAAACCCGAGAGCCATCAAAGGCCTGGATTGTGTGAAGAGCCACCATGGTAGGGATCGTGGCATGAAGAGTGGAAGCCAGAATAACAGTCATGGTTCAGTGGTCACCAATCTGAAGGGCAGGTGGAGGAGATACTTAGCCTCAAATCAGGGAGCATCTACAGGCACCAGATTGGAGTGACCTTGCTATTGGTTGCAAGACTCAGGAACCAGCTGAATCAAAGCACTACTTTAGGGAAGTTAAGGGGTGTCCTGGAAAGGCGCTGTGAATCACTGCCTTGGCTCCCTATTTGGAGGAGGCAGGTGCCCTGCTTTTCTTTCTCATCTTTATTTTTCTGCAGAGTATGTATTCATAATACACTGAAAAACTAAGATTCCTTATTTTCTGTACACCTGCTCTATGAACTTACTGTGATGGTTAATTGTGACTGCATTTGTAGTCACCTAGGAGATACACCTCTAAGCATGTCTGTAAGGGTGTTTCTAGAGAGGATGAGTTGATAAGGGAAGACCCACCCTGAATGTGGGCAGCACCATCCCATGGGCTGAATAAAAAGAAAAAAAGGATAAAGTAAATAGAGTAATACACACACAGACACACAGACACACAGACACACACACACACACACACACACACACACAGACACACACACACAGACACACAGATACACACACAGACACACACAGACACACACAGACACACACAGACACACACAGAGACACACACACAGACACACACACCCACGGAGTCACAAAATAGAAAGGGATAAACCCAGTGGTTCATTTGTTGCTCTATGCTGTCGAAATTGGCTCCGGGCCATTTTCTCCATTTCCCTGTTTGATGAGTCCTGGTTGGAGTAATTTTACAGCTGTCCCTGGCAGGAGAAGCCTCAGTATTCCTCATCCTTGACCAACCTGGCTCTTGAAAACACTAGAACTTGGAAAGCATCAGGCATCAGCATCAGTGGATCCTAAACCCACAGTCATCACACTGCCTCCACCAGCCAACTCCCAAATCATGACATGGAGACTTCTTATGAGTTATAAATGCTTGGCCTTATCTTATGCTTGTCCCACTAGCTCTTATAACTTAATTTAGCCTATTTCTCTTCATCTATTTTTGCCTCAGAGCTTTTTATCTTTTTTCATTCTGTACGTCCTGCTTTTCCTGCTTCCTCTGTGTCTGGCTGGCTGGCGGCTGGCTGGCTGGCTGGCCCCAGGCGTCTCCCCCTCTTTCTCCCTTGTTCTCTTCTCTTGAACCTAGATTCCTTCTTCTACTCATTCTGTCTGCCAGCCCCGCCTATCCCTCTACTGACTAACTATTGGCTGTTCAGCTTTTTATTAGACCAGTCAGGTGCCTTAGGCAGGCAAGGTAAAACAAATGCAACACATCTTTATATAGCTAAACAAATGCAACATAAACAAATGTAACACACCTTTACATAGCTAAAGTAATATTCCACAACACTTCTTAAACAAAGTACATGTCACAATTGAGGCCATCCTGAGGGGAGCAGATCCCACTCTCTGGGAAACTCTCTTGTGTGCCTGCCTTGGGGATCAGTCTAGGGAGACAGACACTTGAACCAGGCACCTAGGCTGCCCCAGTTTTTGGATCCTCTGTTCTCCGGGCCTGCCCCACCAGAACTCCCTTCTGGTTCTCTCTAATCTTAGCCCATTTTCAGTGAAAAAGTGGCATCTTATCCCCAGCAGGCACAGCATCAGGGTCCCAGCCTCAATGTTATGTCCACTTCTCTTTCTCCTCCCAACTTTCCTACCCAGATCCTCTGTGAAATTCTCACTGGTGGGGCTGGAGAGTCGGCTCAGAAGTTAGGGATGGCTTGGCAGTTGAGAGCACTTGCTGCTCTTGCAGAGGACCCAGGTTCAGTTTCTAGCACCCACATGGGCAGCTTACGACCATCTGTAACTCCAGTTCCAGGGGATCCAACACCCTTTTCTGGCCTCCATAGGAATTGTGCACACATGGTGCACATATATACATGCAGACAAACCTCTCATGTGCACAAAACAAAAGTAAATATGTCTTTAGAATTTTTTCATTGGTACCCTCAGAAACAGCGTGAGGGAACTGGGCTTTATAAAACCATCCACTTAAGTGATTACAAATTAAGTTCTACCGTGTTTTCTCTCTGTCTGTTTATGTTCTAGTTGTTAACAAGATGCTAGGTGAGGCAGGTGAGAAATTATGGTTTGTTTGTTTGTTTGTTTTTTAATAAGCCAGATGCTATGGTGTGAATTCGGTGTCCCCAAAGGCCAGTATATTAAAGATTTGGTCCTCAGATGGTGGTGATATTTTAGAGGTTCTGGAACCTTCAGGACGCGGGACCTCAGCAGTACTTTGCCCAGCCCCTTCTTCCTGTCTGCCCTGACATGCTCCCACTGTCATGATGCTCTGCCCAAGTGCTTGGGCCATAGACTGAGTCCTATGGAACCAGGAGCTACAATGAGACCTTCCTCTTTAAAGTTGTTCTCAAGAGCTTTCTCACAGCAGTGACAGAAGGAACTGAGGCTCAGAGCCCAGGCCCCGGCAGTCCTGACAAGCTAGGCTTCGTCACCCACCCTCAGCAGGCCAATTAAACAGACAAAGACGAGCAGGGAAAGAAGATGTGTTCAGTGTGGCCACACTGGGAAGAGAACAAACGGAGAGGTTCAGTGACCGCTGAAAGTCTGTCTTCAGGGTTGAGACGTGGGTTTCGCTTTAAGTGGAAGGCAATAGAATTCATATGTCTTACTCAGGGTTTACTATTGCTGTGAAGAGGTACCATGACCATGGCAACTCTTATAAAGGAAACGTTTAACTGATAGGGCTCACTTACAGTTTTAGAAGTTCATTCCGTTATCATCAAGATGGGGAACATGGCAGCATGCAGGCAGATGTGGTGCCGGATCAAGAGTGCCACATCTTGCATACAACAGTATGACTCAGTTGACTGATTGTCATACTGAGTGAAGCTTGAAAAAAAGACCTCAAAGCCCACCCCCACAGTGACACACTTCCTCCAATGAGACCACACTTCCTCCAATAAGACCACATCTCCCAATAGTGCCACTCCCTTTGGGAGCCATTTTCTTTCAAACCACCACAGCATAACTAAGCAATCCTGGTAAAGATGTGTTTCCACCCACTGACCATCATTGTCTCTACTCCAAGACTGTCAGAACTGTGTGAAATCTTTTCCTGGAAGACTAGTCCTTGCCATGGCTGGCAATAGGCTCCCATCTCTTTCCTTCTCTCAGCATGAGTTTCCTGAGGAAATTCCAATTTCTTGGGGTCCAGTGTTTCAGTAGTCTGATAGACAAACAGGAACATACATATCTCTTTAGAATATCTGCACTCCTGCCAAGACGGCTATGAACTAATACAATAGCAGGAAGGCATTGGTCCCAACTAACCACAGCAGGAAGGGAAGAGGAGAAGGGAATGAGCAAGGTCAAGACCAGGACTATGAACTCATTTCCAAGAGGTTTTCCAAGAAGCCTGTGAAGAGTTGATTCTCCCACCTCCACTTGTATTATATCTAGGACTTAAGCAGGGACAATGAGCTGACTTTTGCAAACAAATCATTGGACTTACCATAGATGTATGCAGGACTTCTTAGAGGTAACATTGTACACTACATGTGTGCTACCTTATCTAGCTTGTTGCTTGTTTGAGAGAGGTCTTTCTGGCAGCCCAAGCTAGCCTAGAATCTACTTTCTAGCCTAGGCTGGTCTTGAACTTAGACCTTCTGAGAGCAGGTGTTATAGGTTCATACCATCACACTCAGCTCTGGCTCGCTTCTTCTCTGAGTCAGTAGTGAAGAAAGAACTCTAGGCTTCTGATCTATCAGCAGAGAAAATTGAACACAATGAATTGGTTATGCAGACAATGGATAAGATGGCAAGTTGGACGGGGCATAGTGAAGAGCACATCACAGGAAGCAGGAAGCCAGATCCCCAGGCTAATGTCGTGCTGGCCAGCAGAGGCTAGAACTGCTGCCTGTGGAGCAGGCTCTGTGGAGGTGAGAGTGGTCCTCAGGAGCTGGGCTACAGGCGTGGCCACTGTAGAATGTGCCACCCTGTGGTTATTTGAATGAAAATGTCTTCCCAGAGGCTCTCGTATGTGAACATTGGTGCCCAGTTGGTGGCGCAGTTTGGGGTAGGTTATGGAACCTTTAGGAGATGGAGGCTTGCTAGAGGAAATAGGTAACTGGGGACAGGCTTTAAGAGTTTGTAGCCTCCTCCCACTTTCAGTTCTCTCTCTCTGCTTCATGTTTGTGATTGAAGATGTGGACTCTCTGCTCCCTGCTCCAGCTGCCACGCCTACCCGTCCCGATGGGCTCTCATCCCTCTGCAACCACACACTGAAACAAAGTCTTCCTTCTATAAGCTGCTGTTAGCCATGATATTTTATCACAGCAATGGAAAAGAAGCCGGTACACACTTGAAGGGGCAGCAGGGGAAAAGCCCCAATTCTCCTCCTCTTCCTTCAGGCGGGTTCTCCATTAGGCAAAGCTACATAAAAGCCCTTTGGGGGAATCTGGAAATGCAGCCTTTTGCAATACAGAGCAGAGTGTTAGGAAGGGAGAACTAACCCCCATGCCTCACCAAGAAAGTAAGGCTGCTCGATGAAATTGCTGGGAAATGGAGACTTTTGTAGAGAGGCAGAGCTGGGCAGGCAGCCTGGGGCCTCACAGCATCAAGTTCCAAGGCATGGAACACATGGCTGAGCTGCCCGAGAGGCGTTGAGGCCAGTGGCAGGCAGACCAGGCAGAACACGGAGTAACAGTTCACCTGTGAGTGACCCGCTGGCCACTTCTCAGTTCTCTCCTGCTCCTCTGATGCCTCAAGGAGAACTTGACAACGGCTTACTGTGCTTGTCCCCAAAGGCTCATTGCTGGAAGCTCAGTTCCTGGTGTGACCATGCTGGCTGGGGTGGTAGACCGTTTAAGGTGTAGGGCTAGCACAGGTAATGAGGTGACAAGGACATGGCTCTGAGATTTGGAGGGCTAGCCTCCCACAGTGAGCTTGTTCTGGTGACAGCAGCTTGTTGGACAGCAGAGCCACTCTGCTTGTCTATGTGTGCACAGCCAAGGGAACCCCACTAGACGTGACAGGGCCACCTGCGTGCCAGGAGAGTAGGCACAGAAAAAGTGCACCACAGTTAACACAGGAAGGAAGCTGGTTGGCAAAAGAATAAAAACATTTCCCCACTTAGGCTACACGTAACTAACAGAGCATGCACTAGAAAGGCCACAATATGTGAATACCCAAGAGCAGGGTGCTGGGAAAACAACCTGTAAAAGGCCATGAGTCCTGGAGTACTGTGCTTTTGAGGAGGCGCCTTTTCGTGCTCATAGCCCACTCCGATCTTCAGGAGAATTGCAGCTGGAACATCTGCATTGGGGCTTTCAGTCTCTAACACTGTAGGCTGAACAAAACTCTTCCTTCCTTTCTCTTGGTTTAGTTACTTAGTTTAAATAAATATTTTACTACTACTACTACTACTACTACTACTACTATTACTACTACTACTAATATTATTTTGTTTTGTTTTTTTTTTTAAGACAAGGTTTCTCTGTGTAGTCCTGGCTGGCCTAGAACTTACTCTGTAGACCAGGCTGGTCTCAAACTCACAGAGATCCACTTGCCTCTGCTTTCAAGTGCTGGGATTAAAGGCGTGTGCCACCACTGCCAGCTTTATTTATTTTATTTTATGTGTATATGTGTCTGAGTACATGTATGTGCACCACATGAGTACAAGATCCATCCTTCAGAGGCCAGAAGAGATGCCTGATCCCCTGTTGTGAGCTACCATTGATATGCTGGGAATTGAGCCTGGGTCCTACAAGAACAGTCGGTGTTCTTAATCACTGAGATTTCAACCCCCCCCAAACATATTTAATTTTAAATAATAATAATTATTATTATTATTAGTGTGTGTGCATGTGTGCATGCTCAGAGGTGGTATCAGATCCCTCAGAGCTGGAGGTACAGGCTTCTACATGACTACCAGCTTTTTGTTGTTGTTGTTGTTGTTGTTTTTTAAAGATTTATTTATTTATTAGTTATACAGTGTTCTGTTTGCATGTATCCCGGCAGGCCAGAAGAGGGAGCCAGATCTCATTACAGATGGTTGTGAGCCACCATATGGGTGCTGGGAATTGAACTCAGGACCTCTGGAAGAACAGCCTGTGTTCTTAACCTCTGAGCTATCTCTCCAGCCCGACTACCAGCTTGTTAAGTGGGTGCTGGGATATGGACTTTAGTCCTCATGATTTCTCAGCACATGCTTTTAACTACTGAGCCATCTGCCCAGCTCTGGCCTTAAAAAACAACAACAACAACAACACACACACACACACACACACACACACACACACACACACACACACACCCCTGGTAAAAAAAAAAGGCAGAAGTTACTAAGGTAGGTGGCAAATAAAGATCTTCTCCTGATCACCTTTGGGGAGTGCGGGGGTGGGGAGGGAGGGGGGGTTGGAGGGGGTTGGGGGGATGGGGGGTGGGGGGATGGGGGCAAGTCAGAAGTGTGCTTGATGGCAGCAGAGGGACAGGTAGCCACAGCAAAGCCCCCAAGAGCCACTGAGCCCAGAGTCCTTCTCTGCTTTCATCCTCCAAGTTTCTCTGCCTCAAATCTCTGTCTCTGACTCTTTGATGGAGGGTAAAGCTGAAACAGATGGGATTCTGAAACAAAGCCTATGAAGGAGCTTGTTGCTGTATCCTGTAACCATGGAGTCAACTTCTCCAGACTCCAGCCGCCCTACTGAATCAAGTCAAATGCCTTCCCACAATGAAGGACCCATCTGGGTGTTTGTTTTGCATCTTGTGAACAAATAAGGAAATTGGACAATGACGCTGAAAACAGAAAAGAGTAAGCCCCAGGGAGCAGATGGCTGAGGCCACTGTATTCTTGAGCAGGCTGCTTCTGCCTGGTCCCCACCCCTTGCTCCAGCAGCCCCTGCCTCAGCTGAAGACACCAGCAGGCTCTACAGTCCATTTGGCTGCTCACATGAGCAGTGTCTGGAGGAGGCTCTACACACCTTTCCCCATTGTGGGCTGTTTTATTTCAAGAATAGAGCGGACAAGCGTGTGGTTGTAGAAAGCCTATCAGTGGGTAAACATTCCTAAGAGGTTTATTTTCTTTCTTCTGGTACTAGGGTTTCAGCCCACAGCCTTGCATGTGCTGAGTTCTGTAGTACTGAATCACGTTCCGCTCTCATCAGTTAAGGCTAATGGAAGATAAGGGGCAAGAAGCTTTCTAAGTTGAGTGCACAATTGCCTGTAAGTTCTTCTTCAATGTATTGTCCACCATTTATAGAGCGTGTATCCCCTCCCTGTCTGCACTAGCATGCTAACTCTCTTCACTCACTCACTCAGCATATCTCCCTCTGAGCCCACGAGATGGGGCACAGATGAGGGAGGAATGGAAAGTGGCGCAGAACCCTCTGTAAGGTCACCTTTGAGGAAGGACATGGGCACTGTCTTGTATCAGTTCTCGTCAAGTCTGAATGTCTACTTCTGAATGCAGGTGTGTGGCCTGCCCTTGTCCTCAAGGCACTCACAACCTGTACACCCCCGGAATCCATCCACAGCTCTGTCCTCTGTAAGTCACTCAACTGTCTGTCCACCAGGAAGAATGGGCCATCTGTTGACGGGTCAAAATGGCCAAGAAAATGGAGCAGCTGCCAACGGTGGTGGTGGTGGTGGCGGTACGTGCCTGTAAATCCCAGTGCAGGGGAGGCTAAGGCAGGAGGATGGCAAGTTGGAAGCCTGTCTGGATTATATAATAAGACCTTGTCACAAACACAAACAAACAAAAAAAGAAAGCGGAACAAGTGAAATGTGCCATCCTCTCCTCTGTGGCAGTCTGTACCTTCTCTTTCTCACTCCCAAGCGGTTTGCCGTGTTTGAGGGCAGTGACAGCATGTACAGAACAGAACAGGTATGCAACAGTGGCCTGACACCCGCAAGTTCAGCAGACAACAGAGGCTTTCTTGAGACACGGCCTTAGGGTGGGCTTGGAGGAAGTCTCAGGGACTTTGGCGCTGGCATGACAAGGTACTGGCATTTAGCAAACTGCCCGGCGGTGATAAATACGCAGTGGAAACATCAGAGTGGCAGCGGCGGCGGCAGTGGCGGGGGTGTATAATGCTGCTGCTTAGACCAAAATGCTGGGCTGTCTGAAGACAGACTCCGGGGCCAGTGCTAAGAACAGACCCAGCTCTGGACTTTGGGGGGTTATTTCCCCACCTTTCCCTGTCACAGTAGCTGGAGGCTGAGCAGCTGGCAGGGGATGCAAAGGCCCAATCCTGAAAGCCCAGATGATCATCTAGGGACTTGGTGAAGTTCCTGGAAGCCAAGTGCACGGGGTCTTCCTCTGAGTGGCCAAGGAAGGTTCCTAAAATGCTTTCTTACCAAGCTGGGGCCTCAGTACCCACTCCTGGTCCCATGTAGGTGGACACGGCTCTGCTCACTTCCCTGTGGCTGTGCTGAGTGGGTGGGACATAAGATGAGACTCTAGCGTACTTCTCTGGTGGAGGGGAGGAGGTTCATTGTCTGCAGGGGGAGACTTGACGGCAACACTGGTATTTATAGATTACATGATGTCATTCTGCTTCCTTCCTACAGCCAGAAATCCCCAGAACTCCTTCTACTTAAGTGTCCACACCCCCTTTCCTTCCCAGGCACAGTTGTTGTTTGGTTTTTGTTTGTTTTAAAATGTTATTTCTTTTTATTTTATGTGCATCAGTATTTGCCTACATGTATGAACCCATGCAATATACAAGCCTGGTGCCTGTGGAGGCCTGGAGGGGGTGTCAGATCCTCTGGAACTGCAGTTACAGACAGTTGGGAGCTGCCATGTGGGTGCCAGGAACCGAACGTGGATCCTCTGCAAGAGCAGCCAGTGCTCTTAACTGCTGAGCCATCTCTCCAGCCTTGTTATTTATTTATTTGTTATTTTTCTGATTATTATCAGTCTGTTTGTTTTTGAGACAGAGTTTCACAATGTAGCCCAAGCTGGTGTTGAATTTATAGAGATCTGCTTCTCTCTGCCTCCCAGGTGCTAGGATTAAAAATGTATGCCACCATTCTTGGCTGTTGTTGTTTTAATATTTAATATTAAATATTTAATATTGAGTTCCTTAGTGCCAGATTCCTCAGAAATTCAAAAGGCCCTCTGAGAAGTAATAATTCTGCCACTAACAATTCCTTTTCTATTTTTGGACTATGTAGCCTAGGCTAGCCTCGAACATATTAAGCAGCCGGGCTGGCTTCATATTTGCAATTCACAGGGTTACCTAATAATTCAAGGCAGCATTTACGGGGCTGACTGTGTGCAGGGCCGAGTGACGCCACCTAGTTCTTCCTCATCCCGTTAGTGCCCCAGTCCTCTCAAGCAGCATTGTGCCCCCAGCCTTGCAGACCGGAAAGCTGAGCATGGTGAACACAAATCTCCTCTCCTGAGTCCTTAAGTACAGGGGCAGAAAAGCAGACCCAGCCCTTCAACTCCAGACATAGAGGTCAGAATGCAGCTCCTGTTTCTGACGGTGGGATGAAAAGATGACGAAGTTCTTGGTTTGTGGGTGGTGGCTGACTACGGGATGCGATGGCTGTCAGTGGCTGCAGAAAGTGGCTTTTTGTTTTGTCTTGTTTCGTTTTAATGTCAAAAATGAACCCGAAGAACAACTTCGTTTTTGGCTCTAATCACAAGCAAGACAGCTTTTCCTGCTGGTCATCTTCCCTCATCCCTGGGCATGGAAGCTGGGTCGTGGCCCAGGGAACACAATTCCTGGAACCAGGAAGGAGTGTGAAAGCAAGAGAGACTGACCTGAGGGCCCAGCTCTGTCCTGCAGTGTCCCCTCTGCGGCCAGGCCACATGGGGAGATTCCGACCCACAGCCACAGGGCAGCAAGGCCAGGCCCGCAGGGTTCTGTGCTTTGAACTGCCTGTTTGTTTTTGTTAGAGTCTGGCTTTGTTTGCATCATCAGGGAATATCCAGACCCAACTGTGGTATTTTTGACCCTTGACCTCATTCAGGCAGCTAAACCCAGAATTCCTGATGCCTCAGGGGGAGCAATGAAAGTGAGAGAGAAAAGTCTCTTTTCTTTTGCACTTAAAAGTCTCCGCTCTTGTGCAAGCATCAAGGGCTGTTCTATTGCTTAACATGGGGGCATGAAGTCCCTGGAATAGAGGACTGTGTGAGAGGAAACCTTTGACCCCTGTACCCTGCCGGAGCCTCAGGTCAGAGGCAATCCTGAAGCTTCCAGGGTGGGGAGCAGAGGGGTACTGCTGGGCACTCTTGTGTCCCCCACTAGGAGAGCTCTATCTATAGAACCTGGAGGAGGGTTTCCAACCAATAACAAGCTATGAAGACAATTCGGTCATTGTGTCCTTGAAAACAATCACTGGATAACATTCCCCCACAGAAATCATAGGCAACTCTGAGAAAGAGGTGAGTACCCAAAGTTGCCTGACGTGATGTTCTTGCCGTGTAGTATAAAATAACCTTTCCAGAAAAACAAACAAACAAACAAACAAACAAATAATCCCACACCTGTGCTGGAGATTCCATAGGCAGACTTACAGATTAGAACTCCCTAGCTGGAAATGTTGGAATGTTGCAGATCCAGGACAAAATTATCTTGTTTCTCTCATAGCCATTTATTACTGACCTCTGTGTTTGATCTAACATTCTCCTATTATCAGTTAAAAATCTTTGAACTACACTAACCTATAGGTCACCAGCTTCCAGCAGCTCCAAAGCTAAGAATGTTATCAGATAGCATCCGAGATCATAGCTGAGATTTCCTACTTGGTTATATCCTGCCTACCTGCGACGCTCATCAGTCTGTTTGGCATTAATGCACTGACTTAGGACTTCCTTTTTAGTAACTAATAAAAGCTCACATAACCACGTTTATGTCAAACTTGCTGTTTGAGGTGACCTGCATCTAGGTTCCTGAGCCACAGTCATATAGTCAGCTCCGAATAAATGATCTCTTACTCTCTTTAAGGTGAGAGCTGTGTCTTTGCCAACATGAGCAAAAGATGAGGCGGGGGTGCTAGCGAAGCAGGTGTCTTTCCTCTAAGACAGCAGGTTTGCGGTACTGTCACCCTGCATGGGTGGCATTTGTCTAGGACACACACCATTGCTTTGAGGAGCCTGGGGAGGCTCAGAATAATCCTGGAGTCTAGGGAAGACCAAGTCGTGTCTACCCAACACAGGTGGGCTTCCCAAGGGAGTCTCCAGAGCCTCTTCTGAAATGGAATCCCAGCTTACAGCCCCATGATCCACCCACCTCCCTGTGCTCAGTTTGGAGTGTCACATCCCAAACAGCAAACACGGGCAGCCGAGGGCATTAGTTCTGGTGTGTGGAACTCGTGGGCCATCACATGTAATCTGGCCTTCTTCAGTTGTTCCCACAACATTGTCTGCCAGGACTCATCTTCCAGGAGGCACTCTGATATCAGCTTTTCCAAAATGGCTGTCCTGGCACGCCCTTCCCTCATACCTGTCTTCATCCTCCATCTCCCCCACCCCCCCCCCCCCCCCCCCCCCCCTCCCACATGTACCCCTGACAGGTCAAGGCTTAGCTGGAACGCAGCTCTTTGGTGAAGTTCTCCAGGTAGAGCTTTGTCCCGTGGCCTCACTGTGCCGAGTTCAGACGGTCACCATGGTGTCCGCATCCCTGTGAAACTCGTCTGTTTTCATGTCTTTTCCTTCCATCACAAGCCTTTCAGGTTCGGGGACCAGAGGGGACTGCTAACTACTTTGCTATGAGATGAGTGTGGACAGGTCATGATATTAGCATTGAAGATGGCCCTTCCAAGAAAGGGATTTTGCCAGATTTTACTTTTAAATACAGATTGTCTTTGAATTCCTCATGCGTCCCCAGGACACATAGATCTTGCTTTGTAACCTCAGTGGCCGCTGACTCACAATTCTCTTGTCTCTGCTTCTGGATTTTGGGGACCACAGTGTACACCACTACCTCCAGTCAGGGGACCAACTTTTAAGATGCTTTGTTGTAGGATCTGAGCTCCAGCAGGGAAGCCAGGTGGCCCTTGAGATCACACTCCAGTAGCCACAGTTGCCCTGGCAATCAGAACCCCAGGGACACACTGCAGATGCTTCCCCCTCCCTTCTCGCTCTGGTTTGAGCTGAGTCCCTCCCGGAAGCCATTTGAAACTAATAGCATCATCAGGAGACTCCCTGTGTGCAGTGTTCAGCTTAACACAGGGTTTTCTCAGCTGGTGAATCCCACTGGGTTTGGAACCTCATTTTTGAGAGGCTCCTGGGAGCAGTCTTTGGCTCTAATGTGGCCTCCTCAGGCTTGGCTCAAGGTTCATGGGAGGGATGGCTTCTGATTCTCGTTCAAGGGCCAGAGAAGACAGGATTGGGGTTCACATCTAAAATCCTGTCTGCCTCAGTGGAAGTTCTCAACCCATGTCCCCATACCACCTCTTCCCACAGCTTGACATAATTGTTAATGTTCCCACTTTATAACAAATATTTTGAAAACTCCTTTATTGTTCTGAAGTCAAATGTATACATAACTGACCTAGTGGGGAAGTGTGGTGGTTTGAATGTAATTGGCCCCCATAAGCTCATAGGGGTTGGCACTATTAGGAGGTGTGGCCTTGTTGGAAGAAGTGTGTTACAAGGGGGTGAGGGGTGGGCTTTGAGGTCTCAGAAATCAAGCTACACCCAGTGTGTGACAGACTCCTTCTGTTGCCTGTGGATCAAGACATAGAACTCTCAGCTCCTTCTCCAGCACCATGTCTGCCTGAATGCCACCATGTCCCACCATGATGGTAACAAACTAAACCTCTGAACTCGAAGCCAATTGAATTTTTTCCTTTATAAGAGTTGCCTTGGTCATGGTGTCTCTTCATAGCAATGAAAACCCTAAGACAAAAAGTAAATCTATTTTCCCTCTAAAATCACAATTAGCACCAAAGACTTCTGTAAGTCCCAAGATGTGGGGCCTGGGATGCAGTCCAGTGGTAGAACAAGGCCCTGCATTCAATCTCCAACACTATAAAAAAAAAAAAAAAAAGGTGGGATTCCTTCCTGCTCTCAGCTTCCTTGTGCCCAGTCAGTTCTGGCACCACCCATCTGGAGATGGGGACAGGTCTCACAGGTGGAGAGCTCAATGCTTGATGCCCCCACCTCCTGCTACCAAGGCCACAACCCCCTTTTGATGACAAGCCTACAAACTCCATTCCTCCATCCCTCCTCAGAGCTAATCAATTCGTTTGTACAGCTCATGGACCCCAGAGAGACACATCTAGTGGTTTACTGTAAAGAAGATGGATGAAGAAGTACCCAGTGCAAGGCACATGTGAGGGACACACAGCTTCCAGACTCTCCTAAAACAGCCATCCTCCAAGGCCTCCATGTGCTTAGCAATCCCAACCTACCCTGTTACAGGTTTTTTAAAAAATTAATAACACTTATCTGGATGTGTATGGTGGATAGGTTGTGTGCATGTGTGTGCAGGTCAGAGGACAACTTAGTATAGTGGTATTCTATTTGTACTGAAATGTGATTTTATTTGTATGTTAATAAATAAAGTTGCCTAGGGGTCAGAACTATTAGCAAGCCATAGCGAAAGTCGGGCGGTGGTGGTGCACGCCTTTAATCCCAGCACTTGGTAAGCAGAACTAGGTAGATCTCTGTGTGTTCAAGGATACAGCCAGCATTGGAGACACACGCCCTTAATCTCAATACCAACCATAGAAAACTTGGGAGGTCTGTACAGAGAGGCCGTGACGAGACAGCCACGTAGTTGGGTTCACAACCAATGAGAAGGAAGAACCAGAACTCTTTATAAGACAACCGCACAGGAAGAAACTCCCTTTTCAGAGAAGTCTCTTGGCGGGAGAGTCTAGCTGGCGGAAAGTTGGTAAGGCTCCTAGCTCTGACCTCTTGGGCTTTCACCTTTACATTGGCTCTGTGTTTCTTATTTAATAAGGCGGTCGGTTACATCTACAACTTAGGAGTCAGATCTCTCCTTCCACCATGTGGGTCTCTGGGATTTTTCTCAGGTTTGGTGGCAAGGACTTGACCCATCGAGCCACCCCATCAGCCCTGTCCTGTCGGGACCTATGGCGGCTCCTTTGTGTGGGTCGACTGCTCACATTATTGGTCTCTGGTGATCAGCTCTACTTTCAGCTGCTCCATCTGTCAAGGTTTAAAGTCCTAAACGACCATCACACTTAGCTCTTTCGGGTGAGCCTTCCTATCCTGAAGCTATACACCAAGGCTCTCAGCACAGGCCCAACTCAAAAACTACAACTAAAATAAAATGAGGCTCACCACTCTCCCTTACCAGGAGCATACCAGCAAGTTAGAAGACCCAATCTAAATTTCATAGTATTACACAGACATAAAAGAAATCCATAATAACATAACACAAAGTAGCATGTTTTCAATATGTAAAAGCCCCAGCCCAACAGTATTAATGGACTCAAAGGAGTCAGTGCTTGTATCTCTGTGTGGTTATTCTAAATGTTTGTGTTCTTTTGTTATGTGATTTTAAAAAAATCTTTATGTGCATTAGTGCTTTGCCATGGGTTTTGGGTCCCCTTGAACTGGAGTTACAGACAGTTGTGAGCTGCCATGTGGGTGCTGGGAATGAAACACTGCTCCTCTGGAAGAATAGTCAGGGTTCTAAACCGATGAGCATTCTCTTCAGCCCCTGTTATGTGATTTTTCTTTTTTTCTTTTCTGTTATTTCTTTTTGTCTTCCTGTGGTAAGATCTTGCCGTGTACCTCTGACTGGCATAGAATTGCTTAGAGTGTAGGCTGCCCCTGAGTTCCTGGCCCTCCTGCTTCAGGCTATGAAGTGCTGGGATTATAGTTGTGTGCCCCCACCTTGGCCTAGCTTCTATTAAAAATAATGTTTTAACTGGAAAATAAAAATTATTTATGTTTGTCATGCACAGTACTTTCCAAATATATGTTCACCTTGGCACTTATAAATCTAGATAACTAACACGTATATTACCTCACATTTCATTTTTGTGTTGTAACCTGATTTTTTTCTTTCTTATTTGAAACAGGGGCTTGATGCGCTGCTCATGTTAGCTTTGAACTCTTGGAACCCTTCTGTCTCAGCCTGTGACCTGATGATACGTCAAATATCATGAGCTGAGCCCAGTGTGGTGATGCATACCTATAATCCCAACACCTGAAAGGCAGAGGCACAAAGGTCAAGAATTTGAGGGCAGCCTCGGCTTAGCAGCAAGTTTCAAACCAGCCTGGGCTATATAATGAGTCCCTGTGCCAAAAACAAACACAACAAAAATTACCACAAACTATGTTGCTGTCATTGTTTTAATTTTCTAGAATTTTATGATGAAGTATTACAGTGGCCTTCTGCATCCACGGATTCTGCATCCAAGAGGAGCAGAGTGTGGTGGCCCAGGCCTGTATTCCTAGCATTTGGGAGGCTGAGGTAGGAGGATCTTGAGTTCAGGGTGAGCCTGAGATATACTAGCAAGACCTTGTTTTAAGGAAAAATTCAGTGTTTGTAGGTAACACAGAATTACATAAAATGAATCATCAAACATAGCTATTAAGTAGTACATAATCTGAGGCTGTTTGAAGCAGTCAAAAGCCTGACAGGAAGAAATCTCTCAATAAACCTGGGGTGCAGCTTGCAGAAGGGGTGCTTGCCTAATAGCCCTGACATGGCAGAACACAGGCAAAACCCTATCACTGTGACAAGCCAGAATCTGCCCCTGCTTCCCAACAGCGTTTTCAACCCTCCTACTGATGGAGAGCTTGCAGAGAAGCTGGGGCAGAGAGAGAAAGTAACCTCCCCAAAGGCCAACTCTCCAACTTGTGCCATGGCCTGAATCCCAGCTCAGTGCCCACCTCAACCAGTTCTGTTCTGTGGTGCACATTGGTCCCTATGTCCCTCCAAGGCCTCTGTCGAACATCAAGGCAGCGCTATACAGTTCTAGCCAAAGCAGTTCTGCTTTTATTTTGTTTAAAAAGCATTGAGTAATAAGCATTTTGGGGACATTTACTGTGAACCAGGCACTACCTATGTGGTGCCTCTCTGTAGAGAGCACATCAGACTCCCGTAACCAACAACCAGTATCCCATCCCACAGATAGACTAAAGGCTGAAGGCGTCTTCTGAGGAGACCCCAGGTTTCTCCTTCTGACCTGAGGCCCACCTGCCTCTGCCTGTTCACACCACAGTGTGAACTTCCTTGAGTGATATCTCTGAAAAAGGATTTTGCTGGGAAACCACAGCCTGAGGGAGGCCACTTCAGCAGGGTCTGAGTCATTTGGCTAGCGGAGTTTGGATAAGACCAGAGTTGAGTAATCTCCAAAGAGTGGCCTGCCAGAATGTTCTACAAGAGACACCCAAGCAATCAACCACTGCAAGGAAGAGGGAGAATACTTACAAGCAAAAAAAGAATTAACAAGCAAACAAACTACTGTAGTCGGTATAGGAATCCATATGGAGGCTTCTCAAAGAACTGAAATTGGAACTACCCTATGATCCACTTCCTAGGTGTACACCCCAAAGAGTCCAAGCATATCACCCAGTCCTAAATGGGATGCCTCCATCAAATCCCTCCCTTCAGGGCTCAGAGAATGCTGTGGAAAAGGAAGTGGAAAGAGTGTAGGAGCCCGTGGGGATAGAGTCAGGCCATCCATGTGAGTTCAAGCTCAGCCTGATATACAAAGCAAGCTCCAGGACAGCCAGGGCTTCACAGAGAAACCATGTCTCAACCCCCTCCCCCCACAAAAGGTTTTTTTTTTTTACTTTTAAAAGTGTAACAGCTGAAGAGACCCTAATGAGTCATTCGGGGGAGTCCCCTCGTCGCCATTATAATCAGTAAAGGAACTAGAGAGCCAGACATAACTGCATGCACCACCACTGCCTGGCTTGTTATCACTTTCATAAAAATTTTTTTTCATAATTGTGTGTGTGTGTGTGGCGGGGTGGGGTGGTGGTGAATGTGTTGCAGCATGTGTGTGGAGGTGAGAAGACAATTTTGTGGAATTGGTTCTCTCTTCCACCTTTATGTTGGCTCCCAGGATCATCTCAGATCTCCAGGTTTGTGTGGCTAGCACCTTTACATTCTGAGCCCTCTCTCTGGCCCATTATCACTTTAACTCCCAGCCATCACCCTGGGAGGCCAATTGATGTTTAGTGATCCTCATTTTGCTGAGAAGAAGGCCCAAGTTCAGAGAGGTCCTCCTCTAGCCTGCCTCTGCTCTCTGGGGACTGCTGGGCACAGTCAGCACACTCCAAGCAAGTGGTTTCTCAGAACAGCCACTGGTTGCTGGCCGAGACCTCTGGCTCCAGAAGACAGACTGAGGATGTGGGCAGAGCCCCAGGCAGCTGCCAGGGCTGGTTCTGCATGGCACCCTGGGGATCCCCTTCCGTGGCGCCGGTAAGCCTGCTTGGTCTCTTAGCAACTGTTGGTGGCATCAACAGTAAAGGGGTTTTGAGAGCCAGGGTGGATAGCATTTCAGAGCTTCTATGGTCTTAAAAAGATTAGCCTTTTCTCTTGCCGGTAGATGCCCTTGAACCCAGGGTGGGCCTTCTAGAGACAGGCAGGCGCTGGGCTTTGCAGTGTTCTTCCACTTCCCTGGTCTTAGTGGACCCTGCCCTATCTCTAGGCTTGAGCTCTGCACACACACAGACAGTGTGCTCTCACAGTCCCCTTTCTCCAGCAGCAGCGCTGGAGGTGTTGGAGCTCAGGCCTTCCCTGCATTCTGATCCACCAAGTATGCTGGCATGTGCCAGGTCTCTACTATGGGGGCGGTGTGTGTGTGTGTGTGTGTGTGTGTGTGTGTGTGTGTGTGTGCTGAACTCAGAGCTTGGATGTGTCTGCAAAGCTATCCATCATCCAGACTTAAAGGTCCCATTACAAGCTCCTGTCACCCAAGATGAAAAGTTTCCATCCTTCATTGCCTCAGACCTTCCAGAAAGGGGCTGAGGCTTATGGGAAAGCAGACAGACTTCTTAGGATGGGGTATATGTTGACTAGATGTTTGTTAGAGTTAAAGTCACCTGAGAAGAAACCTTAATTGAGAAAATGTCTCTGTAAGATTGGCCTGTAGGCAAGCCTATTGGGCATTTCCTTGACTAATGATTGATTTGCGCAGGCCTAGTCCATTGTGAGCTGTGCAACCCCTGGGGAGGTGGTCTTGCTGTGCATAAGAAAGCAGGCCGAGCAAGCCCTGGGGAGCAAGCCAGTAAACAGCATTTCTCCACAGCCTCTGCTTCAGTTCCTGCCTCCAGGTTTCTGCCTTCAGTTTCTGCCCCAACTTCCCTTCTTGGTGGACAGTAGGCTGTAAGATGAACCCTCATCTTGAATCAGGGTCTGGAAAAAGATTGCTCTCTTATTTAGCATTATCCCACAACACTCTTACCCCTGGGGGCTGATGGTACACAGGGAAAGTGATCCAGTATGAAGCATCCACATCACACCCAGCTTCTTCCGCATATGCTGGGAATTCAAACTAAGGTCCTCATCGCTTGCATTGCACAAGTGAGCCACCTCCCCAGCCTTGGGTCTGTATTTGGAAGTCTATCTTGTCCTGAGTCTCTTTCCCGGTGCTCTGCTTCTCGTCAAAATGAGGTGAACAGCTTCCTCCGTCATGTTTCCCTGCCACCACCGTGCATGTAGGACCCAGCAATGATTGACTCAACCCCTGAAACTGTGAACCAGAATAAATTCTCCCTGTATTAGGAAAAGTTGAAGGAAGAAATGGTTTATTCTGGGTCACGATTTGAGAGTGCATATGAATCATGCCAGGGAAACCATGTCAGTGGGAACCTAAGACTGCTGGCCGCATTGCATCCACAGTCAGGAGACAGACACAGGTGAGCACTGGGGATCAGCCCACTTTCCTCTCGGTTAGGACCCCAGCCCATATTTAGGGTGAGTCTTTTCCTTCATTAGTCCTGTCTAGAAACTCTCTCACAGACGGGCCTAGAGGTGACTCTAGATGAGTGGTTCTCAACCTGTGGGTAGCGACCCCTTTGGGGGCAGGGGTCAAAGGACCCTTTCACAGGGGTCACCTAAGACCATCAGAAAACACAGACACTCACATTACAATTAATAATTCAACTTTCTATATTGACCAAGCATTTTAAAATGATTTTTGTTTTTATGTGTGTGGATGTTTGGCTTGTATGTATGCCTGTGTACCACGTGTGTAGCTGGTGCCCATGGAAGCCAGAAGAGGGTGTCAAATGCCTTGGAAATGGAATCACAGATTGTTGTGAGCTGCTATGTGGTACTGGGGATCGAACCCAGGCCCTCTGGAAGAGCAGTGTCCGTGCTCCTAACACAGAGACATCTCTCCAGCCCCTGACCAAGTCTTTCTAAATATGTAAGTAAAATAATGGAAGCAAGAACAAGTCCAGGCCCTGGAGGACTGTTTTTCACTCCTTGTTCCATAACATTAGCTGCAGAGGCTTCTGCTGCTGCTGCTGCTGCTGCTTCCTCTTCTTCTTTTTTCTTCTTATTCCTCTTCCTCCTCCGCCTTCACCAGATAAACAATCCAGCCCCCACACTCTTCAGTCCCACTGCTCTCTCTCTTACTTCAGGATCAGGTCTGATCCCCTGAGGGTCTAGAAGATTGTTTGTGTGTAACTAGAGTTTTTCTCTCTGGGTCCCGCCAAGCCCCAGCAGTCCCATAGCCCACTTATAAAATAAACATACAGACGCTTATATTATTTAAACTGCTTGGCCATTAGCTCAGGCCTACCATTGTCTAGCTCTTACTCTTATACTCAGCCCATTTCTGTTAATCTATATGTCGCCATGTGTTCCATGGCTTTACCTGCTGCCTTTACATGATGCTCCCTGGACGGCAGGCTGGCGTCTCCTCCTCTCCTCCTTCCTGTTCCCCCAATTCTCCTCTCTGCTCATCCTGCCTATACTTCCTGCCTGGCTACTGGCCAATCAGTGTTTTATTTATCATTCACCCACAGCACTTCCCTTTTTTCTTTTTTTTCAAAAAGGAAGGTTTTAACTTTAACATAATAAAATTATATATATAATAAAACAATTATCAAGTAAGAATTACAGTTACAAATTAAAGAAGATATCCTATCTATCTTATATTTGTGAGTCTAAGGTTTTATAACTAACTTATCTTTTATCATAACTGAGGAAATTATAACTATCTAGTCTTCAACTACATCAAAGACCCCAGAAGGATATACTATTACCTGAGAAATGGGAGAAGGATGCAAGCATCTTTTGGGAGTCTTGCAGGGTAGACAGAGACAGCTGGCAGCCTGGACAGTCACCTAATGTTCCTTTGTAAAGTTGGGGCATCTGTCTTCAGCCCACAGGCCTCCAGTCTCTTGGTCATTTCTCTCTGTTTCCTGTAGAATATCTGGCAGTTTCCTCTGCAAAGCAGGAACCTGAAGGACCATTTCACCAAGCAAAGTCAGTGGTCACCTTCCTATGAGTCCTGCATGTCCAGTTGATCAAGCAGTCCAGGCAAGAACAGTTTCTTGCCCAAATGGCTATTTTTGCCAAGGTGAAGATAAACTCCATATGGAGTGTCTTCAATGCCCATCCTCCTCTCTGAAGTAAATTGGTGGTGCCAGGAGCAGACATGTCTCATTGTCCAGAAAGCCTAAATTTTTAAAACATTTTAAATACCATATTCTATAGGTCTTTGAAGTGTTTAAAGATTACCTAACTAATTGAATTATATCTATGTATACCTAGAAAACAACATGACTATAAGTCTGACTATCATAGAAGACTAATTATTAATCTGTATTTTTTAATTATCCATTACAATTTAAATGAGTTACATAAACATAATACCTCAAATGAGAATAGAAATATATATATATACACAGTATAACAAAATTAAGCTTAAACTTGTATGAATAAGCTAAAATCCATAGCAACGTAAAACATTTTAAACAAGTTGCTTTTTAAAAGTAGATTCAATAATCTACCCTTTCATCCTATCATATCTATATCCCCCTTTCTTCTTTAGAAAGAGATTGCATTTATAGTCAACCTGATTTAAATAAAAATATTGGTTTTTCTCTGTCCCACATCAGAGGGCTCTTCTGATATGGGACAAAAGAATTTTTTAACCTTTTTTTTTTTTTTAGCAATATGTTTGGGTTTAGAGAAGGAGTGAGCCAATTCCATCTCCAAAGCCAGTTTGGTATATTTGGGAATTTGGGCGTAGCTTCTCTTACTACTTCCTGCTGGAGGGGGTGCTGTATCTTATGGGGACACAAAGAAAATTTTAGGATTATGGAGTAGTCCATGAGGGTGTATTGTCTGAGCCAGTTGCCTTGAAACTGTTCTGGATGTTGGATCATCTGGGCCATGGTGTCATTGGAGATCTTTTTGGGGGTCTTGGCTGGTCAAACCTGATGTATCTTAATCTGAAACAAATCCATAGCCTCTGGCTTTCTGTGGAAATGAAAGCAGAGCCTCCTTTCCAAAGCAACATATCCTTACATCCAAATTTTGAAGTCAAGGTACCTTTAAAATATACATATTTGCTTAACTCAACAGCTTTTATGATCAAATGTTTTTCTGCAGTTAAAATTCCCAAAGACAACACAATCCAGATTCTCTGTGTAATATCCATCTTTACATGGCTTATTTTTTATACTACCTTTACTGTCTCTTTAAAGACTTTGTTTTTAAAAACTATCTATTTCTTTATATAACTGTATATATTTCTTTTTTTCTCTCTTCCAAGTCTATGTACATTTTTACATACATTGTAAATCATTTAAAGTCTTATTCCATCTGAATCTGTCTTATTGTGAATCTATTATTTTAAACTGCAGCATTACTAGGGCTAAAACAGCAGCTTTGGCTGGTGGCTCCACCCACCTCAGCTTCCCAACATGGCCGTGGTACGTTTACCACCAGCTCTGGGCCACCGCCAGGTCTGGGAGCCATCAACTCTTAGAAACAGTGGTTCTATGCTTCTATCAAAGCAGCATGTAGCCCAGAAACCTCTTTTTTTTTTTTTTTTTTTTGTACTAGCAAAGACTAAACCTACCACACAGTGTAATGTGCCACTTGTAGACGCCTCATTCCTGCCATACTGCCGGTCAAATGCGTACTCTAGGAACCCACCAACTTGAGAGAGACAACTAGGAAGCTGTTTTTAGCTCCGTTTTAGAATCTTTTTTCTCAGGTTTTAGTTGGAAACTCTTGCCCCACATTGGGCGCCATTTGTAGCTAGAGTTTTTCTCTCCGGGTCCCGCCAAGCCCCAGCAGTCCCATAGCTCACTTATAAAATAAACATACAGATGCTTATATTATTTAAACTGCTTGGTCATTAGCTCAGGTCTACCATTGTCTAGCTCTTATTCTTATACTCAGCCCATTTCTGTTAATCTATATGTCGCCACGTGTTCCATGGCTTTACCTGCTGCCTTTACATAATGCTCCCTGGACGGCAGGCTGGCCTCCTCTCCTCCTTCCTGTTCCCCCAATTCGCCTCTCTGCTAGTCCCGCCTATACTTCCTGCCTGGCTCCTGGCCAATCAGTGTTTTATTTATCAATCAATCATCCACAGCATTTGTGTGTGTGTATGTGTATGCCTGTGTGTGTACCCATGTGTATGGGTGTGCATGCATGTGTGTGTGCATGTACTGAAGGTAAAGAACAATGCCAGGTGTTGTTCCTTAGATACCATCCACCATTTTCTTTTTGGGACCGTCCCTCATTGGCCTACAGCTCACTGAGTAGGCTTGACAGGCTGGCCATTGAGAGTCAATCCTGTAACCCCAGCACCTGGGAGGCAGAGGCCAGAGAGTGCAGCAAGTTCCTGAAAGGGCAGTATGTATGAGGAGTTCCTGGGGCTGGGGCTACATGCAACACTGTTTCAAGACATAAACAAAACCTAGAAACCTGTTTGAAGTGTAACACTGCAGAAATTCAGGTATGTTTCCTACTCAAATAACTTGAACATAACTAAGGGTCTGTAGGGTAATAATTAGCCTTACATTTTTCTCAAACTAAATCTTTATAGAAAACTTCAATCTATATGTAGCATTTTCTCTAATAAACAATGCTGAATAACATTCCCTCTGCAGAGCTTGAGAATTTTTTCTGATTCAGGTCCTTCAAAACTACTGAGATTGAGCTGGAAAGATAGCTCAGAGATTAAGAGCACTTGCTTCAATTCCCAGCACGATTTGATGGCTCACAACCATATGTAAGTCCAGTTCCAATAGATCTGGAACTAGATCTCATGTAGCATAGACCAATCTATCCGGAACTGATACCCTCTTCTGACCTCCACGGGTGCTAATCATGCACGTGGTGCACATACATACACACATGCAGATAAAACATTCACACATAAAATAAAATGAATAAATCTAATTAAAAAAATTAAAAGCTTGCTGAGAAGGACTTTCCTTAACCCCTGGTGGGGAGTTTCTCATGGGCAGGCTTGCTTTCTATTCTCAGAGGAACCCCTTTAAGAGTGCCCTGACCCTTTAAGAACACTCTGACCCTCTAAGAATGCCCTGGCTCCCTGGCTGTAGGTTGCCTCACAGCCCCCTGTTTGTCCTCCTGGGATCCCCACCCCACCCATCAGAAGCTTTAGTTCCTTTTGGTGAAGAGTGAAAAGAGGTGTGGTGCCAGTTTTCATCTACGAATTCAGCTTACAGGAGAAACCTTCATTCCAATGGTCCCACCATTCTCAGGCTTGTAGCAAGGCCAGAGGTGTCTGGCGGGAAGGTATGAAGGAGGGAAGCTGAAGAAATACCCTTCACAGAACAGCCCAAAGACCCACTTCCTCTAACTAGAACTCATGTCCTAATAGCCCAATCAGTGTCATGTCACCAACGGGTCATCCATGGAGGGGGTCAGCACCCACACAGTTCAATCACCTCACAGTGGTAACACCAGCTAGAAACCCAGCCTTTAGCACAGGAGCCGTCGGGAGGCTACTCTACATCCACACCTCAGCAGGTCAGAACTTTGCTTACGCTATGTTCATTCATTTCATAGAATGACCCCAGAACACAGCTCTATTTTACTCCATTGATAGTCAGGAGCTTCAGTAAAGCACACTGGCCCCCTCATTCTTCATGCAAGGGTTTTAAATTTAAATTACTAGCTTTCTGGTATGTGTGCGCATATCTGTAGCTACACAGCTTGGACTGTGCACCACCGGGTTAGACGATAATGATGATGATAACACAGTCAGTGCTTTTAATTTTTTTAATTTAATTTTTTGTGTGGATGTTTTGCCTGCGTGTTTGTTTGTACACCACGTGTGTGCTTGGTGCTCAGGGAAGTCAGAAGAGGGTGTCAGTTCCCCTGGAACTAGAATTTCTAATAGTTGTGAGCCACTGTGTAGGCTCTGGAATTGAACCCGGGTCTTCTGGAAGAGCAGCCAGTGCTTTTAACTGCTGAGTGATCTGTCCAGACCATAACTCATATATTGTTTCTTTCAAGTATGATATAGAATGATGTATGCCATACTAATTACATGCATATGTATTCATCATAGGCAGGGCTCATCAATGATTCTGTAATATCAACTATTGAACACCAGTGGCCTGTATGCTCAGCCACTTGAATTAGCTTCCCCATTTTCCTCAATACTTTAAAAATGATTTTCAGAGGGAATGACACACACCTGTGATCCTTTTCTTTTTTTGGTCTTGTTTCAGACATTGTTGTGTGTAGCCCAGGCTAACCTTGAGCTTGTTATGATGCTGAGGCTGATCTTGAACTCTCCACTTTCCTGTCTCCACATCCTGTGACAGCCTTCTTTCCCTGATTCTTGCAAAGTTCTTCTTTCCTGAGCTTCCAGGACCCTGCTCCACAGGGTTTGTCCCCTTCTCCTGCCCCTGCTCAGACTCCTTGTTCATCTGTCTCTGAGATCTGCAATCCCTAAGCCTCAGGCCATCCCAGGGCTTGCTTTTCAGGATGGGTCTACTCTCCATGTCCAGTACGTTGGGAATCACAATCAGTCCAAACCAGAAGAGAGTGCTGATACAGTACTGGGCCTCCTCCTCCTCCTCCTCCTTCCACTTAAATGCCCATTTATTATTAGTGTGCATGTGTGTGTGTGTGTGTGTGTGTGTGTGTGTGTGTGTGTGTGTGTGATGTGCCCACATGACAAGATGTGCATATGGAAGTCAAAGGGACCACTTTCTCACTCCTTCCACCTGTATGGGGGTCCCAGGGCTCGAACTCAGGTCTCCAGGCTTGGATGGCTAGCACCTTCACCCTCCGAACTATCTCTACAGGCCTTCTTTGTACTCTTCTAAGTACTTGATGACAGCAAGTCATTAAAAACTCATGATGACTCCATCATCGTTATGGTTATCATCATCATCACCATCACCATCATCACCATTTCACAGGATGGTAAGCTGAGGTATAAAGAGGTTAAAGGACAAAACACAGTGGATGACCCATAAATGGTTCCTGATCAGTACATGAATGAATGATTACATGATCTCACTTACGTAATGATTACAACCTAGGGATTCTGTAGTTGGGATGTCCCCCAGGTGAGCTACAGGCCATGTGTACTCAAAGTAGCCAGGATGCAGAGATAATCTTCTATTCAAGATGGCCCATGACATATGAGCATCTGGGGACATTGTTCCTTCTCACATCTCTCCCATTTATGGGCCTCTAGAGGAGCCTCGGGGTGGCCAGGAAGTTAATTATTATTATTTTTAGTTTGCTGTGCTGAGATGGAACCCAGGGTCTTGGACTTGCTAGGCAAGGGCTTTACCACTGAGCTTCATCTAGCCCTGCCTAGGAAGTTACTACATCTGTAGTAAGGCGTGTTTGCCCCACTTTGCCAGCAGAAGAATACTTTTCTTTCTTTTTACTGATGGCAGGTGGTCTCCTCCTAAGTACTTCAGACCGACTAACCAATTGTCTCTTTAGCCTAAACAGTGGAGCCTTTTAGTAACGTTGTTCTGTAGTTGAGGAAACTAAGTGACTTTCCAGTGGCCTACTGTATGCAATTGACTATCCTGAGGTGGTCAACGGGAAAAGAAGCTGTTTGTGGAGACCCAAAGCCACAGGAATGAAGAAGGTCACCTGCACAGTCCCTGCTGGCCAACACACCTGTTGTGGAATAATCTTTTTGTACAGTGTGAAGATGTGTCACTAGGATTGGTTTAATAAACAGCTGAACAGTCAATAGCTAGGCTGGATTTCTAGGCACAGACAACACTGGGAAGAAGGGCGGAGTCACCAGTAGACACCAGGACACAGAGCAAGCAGCATGGGCATTACAAAGTAAAGGTAACCGAGCCACGTAAGAGAAATGGCTTAATTTAAGTTGTAAGGGCTAGTCAGAAACAAGTCTAAGCTATCGGCCATGCTTTCATAATTAATAAGAAGTCTTCATGTCATGATTTGGGAGCTGGCCGGCGGGACAGAGAAAGACTTGCAACACACACCTGCTGAGCTAGGATGCTGCTAGCCCCCGTGCGCGTATCCCAGGTCCTATCTCTGGTTGTGTTCTGAGCAAACAAGATTCCCAGAGAGAATGGGTAGCCAGGATTGCCACTTCTTGGAGCTCTTGAATTGCTTGACTTCTGGTGCTTGAGGAAGGAATTGTTTTGAAAGGTCTGAGGACAGAGAGTTAATGGAACTCCCAGCTACCAGACACACACACTGTGGGCAGCACTTCCCCTGGTGAGGCCAGACTTCCCCCTCTAGCTCCTTCTATCCCCTCCTACAGTCTGCCCACTGCAGTCAGTGTGGTGTCAGCTGTCACCAGACTGCTCAGTGGGCAGCTGTCACTTTATAACTGCTGCACGGTCCAGCCTGAATGCTAACCAGCCACTGAGAAGCTGTTGTGGGTCAAATGGCCAGAGCTTTGGACATAAACACAGAATGAAAGCCTTTTACCTGCAATGCTGCCAAAGTCTGTGATTCTGATGACTGGAAAGGCATGGCCCCTCCTTCCTGTTCTTCGTTTGTCTGTATTTCCCTTCCTGAGCACCCAGCAAAGCTGTCAGCTCAAGAACAGAATGCTGACCCAGCACAGCATCAGCACTGCGGACATTTTTTCCTTGACAGTTTCACCAGTGATGGCAATGGACCAGCGGGCCTCAATGTCACAGTTACCTTGATGCCACACCACACCATGCCACACTAGAACTGCTTAAATGAAATAATACCCTTTTCAGAATTGAGAATCAATGGCCAAGCAAAATCCACACGTGAACTTTCCCGATAGCTAAGAGGTAGAAACAACTCAAATGGCTATCAGTGAAAGAGTGGATACATGGACTAAGGCATAGTCATCCATCTGGTGGAGTGTTACTGAGCCATAAGAAGAAGTGAAGTCTGGTGCACACTACCTTGAAATCGTTGCGCTGGGTGGAAAACTGAAGGCCAAGGGCAAAGGGACAGTGCTGTGTGCGCTATTTATGTCAAACATCATCAACAGAAAAAGCCAAAGAAACAAAAAGTCAAGGCTTGCTTTTGGGCTGATGAGAATGCTCTGGAGCTAGGCAGTGGTTGCACGAGAAAGTGCTGGATGTCAGCAATGGCATATTTTCTGTGATATACATTTTACCACAAAAAGTTTTCCTAGAAATCAAAAGAAAAAAAATTCAGGCACATGTGGGCTTTATCTCAAATTAATATTTACCCCTCCTTCCCAAAGAGAAAATTAATAACTAAAGTGTTAATTGTACAAGTGTATGTTTGTCAGAACCCTTTGACTTATACTAAAGGTCCGTAACATTTCACTAAATTTTACCTCAGTTAAAAACTGGTCAATCAGTGCTTGAGTTGGCAACACAGACCCTGAAGCCTGAACAATGCGATTAGTGTGGCCCCTGAGCAGAGGGGACATAAAAAGTTCCACATTCTAAAAAGGAAAGGAAAAACAACAGCTGATCGAGGAGAGAGAACAAAGGAAAAACTCTGAATCTGTGGAAATGTGATCTTCCTTGCCAGCAGGACTGGTTGGGGGTGGGGGGTGGGGGGCAGGTCTTCTGTCTGCTGTGCTCCATCAGCTCTGAGAAGCACACCACAGTCACTCAAACCGCCACAGAGTTCCAGAGGGATTCAGATGTTGAATTAGAATCAGGACAGATGTTCTGTGACAGAGATCACGGTATGACCCCATCACACTGTGTCCATGTGTTTGTGTGGTCAAGGGCTTACTTCCCAGCCCCAGGAAGCTTGAACATAATTTCACTTAACAGTTTTTAAGCTGGGTGGAGTGGCAGAGGCAGGAGGATTGCCAGTTTGAGGTCGACCTGGGCTCTGGAATGAGACACTGTTCTACCCCTCCCTTCCACCCAAGCCCTTCATGATCTGCTGTTGAGCAGCCAATAATGACAAATCCCCATTGCCCACAGATGTGTTTAAAAGCACAGGCTGGAGGAGACAGAAGCCGTATCACTGACTGGACACACGAAGTCACATCCATGCTACCGCTGTCACCGCGGAGTGTTCAAAGCACTGTGTGTTTGATAAGTGAAAAGGAAGGATTTTTCTTCTCTTTAAATTGGAAGTCGGTTGCTCCAGGGCTGTGGCAGTGGGGGATGGGGAGCAGAAGCTTCCATTAAGACAATTCCCAAACCCATGCAAACATTTAGCACCTTGACGATCTTGATTGACTGGTTGGTTAGCAAAAGAGGCAGAATGACAGGCAGTCTTAGAACTTGACTTTGTATTCCTGATCCAAATCAGCTGGGTTCCTCGGGATTTCTCCCACCTAATCGAAGTGACAAGCCTCCCAGTTGCCAAGGACCTTTGTCTACTTTTAGCTCCTATCCCTCCCTTTCCGATCTCTCATACCGGATAGAAGTGGGGCTGTATGAACGAAACGGTCCAAGACAAGTGCTGAAGTGGGGAGTGATTTGAAGCTCCAGGGGTAAAATGTAAACAAAAAAAGTAATTTAAAAATATTCTACAGTGAATGTATAAATAATAAAACGCTATCAGTTAAATCTCAACCTTTAGAATCGACAGTTCGGGCTAGCACTCGGCTGTGGAGCCCCTGCCTGCCTCGCACATGGCCCCGAATTTGACCTCCAGCGCCACATTAACTGGGCCTGATGGCTCATGCCTGTAATCCTAGCACGCGGGAGTAGAGGCAGGAGGATTAGAAATTCCAGGTCATCCTCAGCTACACAGTGGACTTGAGGCTAGCTTTGGATTCACAAGACCCTGTTTCAAAAACAACACCCCACCGCCCCCCGCAGAAAAAAAGAGAAAGAATCAAACCTACCCACCCTCCACACTAAGTAAATACATTTTATTTTAAAAGGTTTTTTGTTTTGTTTTGTTTTGTTTTGTTTTTAATGTGCCCAGGGGCTGAGGAGATGGTTCAGTGGATAAATTGCTTGCCACACAAGTGTGCAGACCTGAGTTTGGAACCCCAGAACCCACATAAATCCAGACACGGTAGCACACAGGGATAATCCCATCACTCCCACAGTAAAAAGAGAAGTGAAGACAATAGAACCCCCAAAGCTGGTCAGCTGACCTGGCTCACTCAGGGAGAAAACAAGAGACCCAGTCTCCAACAGGTGGGAAGTAAGGCTCAACAGTCAAGGTGGCCTTCTGACCACCACACATGTTCTCTGGCATGCATGTCTCTCCTCTCCCTCTCCTCCCCCCGCCCTCTCCACACACACACACACACACACACACACACACACACACACACACACACGAACACACATATTTTAAAAATCTACCCAATTTGCCAAATCATCCTTGACTAAAAACCACCAGATTAGGCTAATACCATGTACAAGTCAGTACATTAAAAATACCCCTAGAAGACACAGCCAGGGGTGAGGACCTGGGGTCTGAGTCAATGATATCAATCCCCTATTTCTTACAAGTTTCTTGGCTTCCCATGTAGCTATGTGAGGTCATTCAACTTAAACAAGATTGAAGTGGGATTTTGCTGGGGACTGGTGGGAGGAAGTCTGAAAAGCTTACACTTTAAAAAAAAAAGTTTTAAAGATTTATTTTATTTTATGTGTATGAGTGTTTTGTCTGTATGTCTGTGTACCACATGCATACACGGTGCCCTCAGAGGTCAGAAGAGGGCATCAGATCCCCTGGAACTGGAGTTACAGGCAGGTATATGAACTACCACGTGGGTACTGGCAATTGAACCCAGGTCCTCTCCAAGAGCAGCCAGTGCTCTTAACCACAGAGCCATCTCTCCAGGCCCCAGAGTACAAAATGACGTGCATCCTGTTTCTTTCTCGTTTCCTTCTTCCTCTCTAGTATGTTGAAGTGATGGCTGGAGCTGCAGCAGCCTTTTTGTGATAGGAAGAAGATGCCCGTGCACATAAAAGGTAATCCACAGGAGAGCAGAGAGGAGAGAGAGAAAGCCGGACTGCTTCCTAGACATTTCTGACAGCTGCACTAACAATACAAGGACTTACTAAGTGACAAAAATAGCTCCTGTGTAAACCCCTGTGCTCAGGTTTCTGTGATTTGAGAGTAAAGCAATCACAACTCCTGAAGTTACAAGCATAATGAAAAGAGGAAGTTAAAATAGGTGCTTTATCCTGGGCTGGCTAGTGTTATCAGCCTGATACAAATCCAGGCATACCCCACAAGAGGGCACCTCCGCTGAGGAATTGCCTCCATCAGATTGGCAGCAGGACTTGGGTGCTGTCTCATGCCCTCAGAGTTCCTTGCATAACCAGAGACTGGCCCTTCCTCCCTGCTACCTCACCTCTGCTTCCTGTTCCAAGACTCAAAGGGATCGGCAATGAACCCACTGAACCCTTCCCAGCAGCAGCTGCCTTGCTGTCTGGAAGGCACAGACTCACGGTGCAGGTGCTGTGGCTGAGACTCTGCAGTCCTACTTTTCACACTGGCCCGCAGAATGAGGGGCCAAGAAGCAAGCATCGGTGAGCAGCCGCCAGGAGGCAGGCTCATCTGTTCGTTTGCCAGCATCTGCCAAAAGCAGTTTCCCTTCCCCACAGTTCAAAGCAACGGTCTTAGAACTGAAGCCACGGGCTGGCCTGAGTCAAGTGCTCATCCCTGCCCTGGTCACTGTGGCCAGAGGAGGGTTGCAATAGGTCAGGCTTTCCATATGCCTGCCTGAGGAACGGGGACTGACTGTGAGGCAGGGAGCTCAGGGTTGTCCTGGTCCAAAGAAGGTGTGAGTATATTCCTACAATCCCACCTACTTGGGAAACGAAGAGAGGATGCTCACAAGTTCTGAGGCCACATGAGTAATTTAGTGATACCCTGTCTCAAAATAAAAAGAGGCTGGGACAGAAACAGAGGGCTCGCCGGGACGTGGGAGGTCGCGGCCTCGCAGATATCTGCAGTGATGCCTAGCTCTTTGTCAATTTGACACAAGCTGGGGCCATCTTGGAAGAGGAGCCTCCGTTGAGAAAAGACCTCCATCAGATTGGTTTATAGGCAATCTGGGGGGACATTTTCTTGATTGATGATTGATGTGCGAGGGTCCAGCCCACTGGGGGTGGTGACATTCCTGGGCAGGTGATCCTGGGGTGTGTAGGAAAGTAACCTGTGGATCAAGCCAGTGCACAGAGTTCCCCCATCATCTCTGCATCACTCCCTGCCTCCAGGTTCCTGCCTTGGCTTCCCCGGATGACAGACTGCTATATGCTGTAAGCTAAGTAAATCTTTGCCTCGCGTTCCTTTTGGTCATGGTGTTCAATCAACAACCAATAGAGAACGAAGGCAGCTGCTGAGGAACAAGGGAACCCCCCACCCCCCAGAGAATCAGCCAGGCTCAGGGGATATAAAAGTGTTATCAAGAACACATGCGGGGAGGGGCAGCGCTGGATATTTCCAAAATTAAAGGCATTCATTGGCTGCTCTTCCAGAGGACCCAGGTTTGATCTCCGACACCCACATGGAAGCTTAAAACCTTCTGTAACTCCAGTCTCAGGACTCTGACATCTTGTACCTCTGTGGGTACCAGGCATACCCATGGTACACAGACATACTTGCAAATAAAACACCCATACAAAACTTAAAAAAAGAAGAAGACACAGTTCAGACCTGCCCCGTATACTTCTGTATGACACACATGTCTTAGCTCGCTGGCCCACAGTGGGTTGGGCCCTCCCACATCAATCATTAATGGTGAATATGCCCCACAGACATGTCTACTGGGCAGTCTGGTGGAGGCAATTCCTCAACTCGAGGTTCTTTTTTGCCAGGTGAGACTAGTTTGTATTAACTTGACAAATTAACCAGCACAACCCCTCTCCCCCCACAAGCTACACTTGATCATCCTCTACCTTGCATGATCAGGAAGACTTTGGTGGCCAGGCGGCTCCTTTGGAGAAAGCAGCACTCCATGGGTTGTTGTCTCAGGAGGAGCATTTCTTTCTTGGCCAGACACCGCCAAGCCCTTTGGTCTGGGGTTTTCCAGGTGACTTTTTCCCTGTCTGGTCTGGTCTCACTGTCTCACTCTCTGAACACTGCACTGTCCCCAGCTCCACAGGGCAGGTGATGAGAAATCGTTCCGCCTGATTCCTTTCAGGGACAGCAACTCCAGACCTCCACTCTGACTTCCTTCCATTCTGTAAGTGGAGATGAGGGCCCTCTCCACTTAGGCCCCCCTATCCCTCAGGACCCCAGAAAACTGCATCCTCTATCCCAACTAGCCAGGTGGGAGGTGGGTTGGCTTCCAGGAATGCAGGCCATCATGACCTGTGGCCCTCTTACCTTAGTGCTGGCTTCTCATTGTACTTCCCTGTAGTGTGGCCTAAAGAGTGGTTCCACAGTCAGCAGAGGTGGCTGTTCCCGCAAGGCCTGCTGGATGCTGACAGGTGAAGGGTCAGGTGCCTCAACCCCACCTTCTCTAAGCAGCTACTCCAAATGCTCTAAGTCTGCAACTCTGGGACCATTACACACCGCAAGTGGAAGATTAAATAGCACTTTGCTTCATGGAGTTATTAAACACATTATATAAGAACCATCTCGGGCTATGCATTTCAGGTGTGCATGAAACAAATTAATTCCATGTTTACACTTGAACCCTCCCTGAAGATACCTCATCATGTATTTACAGAATATTCCAGATATAAAACTTGGAGCATTTCTGGTCCTAAGCATTTGACTAAGGTATCCTCAGCCCAAGTGTCCACCCTCCTTTTCCTCTGGGATATTTGTGGCCATCACAGTGACTTAAGCAAATAGAATCAGCTAAGAAATGTTTATTGAGTATCTACTATGTGCCAAGGAACCCTGCTTCCAACTTTTCAGCTAGATTTGGGAACAGGAGATGGAGAATGGGCTTGTTCTCGAGGCCCTTCCACACACCCCCCAGCCCAGCTCCACACCCCAGCCGAAGAGTTTTCCAACGGGCCATAGCCCTCTTTTATGCAATGACTTTCAATGGCTCCCCACTTACTTAGGCTACAGTCCAAATTACTTTGCATGAGTGAGCAGCTCTTCCTGATCATGCTGACCCTTGAGAGTGTGGTTTCTTCTGTGGAGTCTCCTCCCCAAATGTGGCCTGAGGTGTTCCGACTCCTCATCTGTGTCCTAGATGTGGCAACAGGAAAGCTCTGTGCTGGGTGGGTGGATCTCATAGGTGCTCCAGGGAGCCAGACAGCCAGATTCCTTGGGGATTACGCAAACCCACAAGGAGGTGTTGGTGGCTGAACTGGGGTGGTAGGTGAAGGAGGGGTTTTGTCTCAGTCTGCAGCTCAGGTCAGAGGCAGGCAGGAGAGGCAGATGGCCCAGGTGGGGACAAAACACCTAGAAACCAGTGAGCATTCCCAGGACCTCTTGACCTCTTGATCCATGCACAGCCTGGCAGCTTCTGCCCCTCACCCCCCACCCCTCCTCCACTCTTGATCCACACTCAGTGTAGCAGTGTCCACTCCCCCCACCCCCACCCCTCACCCCCACTCTTGATCCACACTCAGTGCAGCAGCGTCCACTCCCCCCTACTCCCGGAACAGTTGCAGACTGAGACAGCTGACCACCTTCCCCTCCAGGAGCCTGGTCAGGGGCCATAGGATGCTGAGTAGGAGGATGACGCCTATGGAGCCTTGCAGGGAAGTGAGGATGGAGTGTTGCTAGGAATAGCTCAGGTCAAGGTCCTCAGTGGGAGCGATGGAGACCAGGCTTCCACTAACACCGACTTAGACTCCTACAGACCCTAGAGTAACCCTTGGCTGGGAATTGAAGGCTTTGGATCTCTGAAGCTGTGGCACCTCAGACTTCTTGTGTGAATGCAGAGTTAGAGCTAAAAGGACCCACGGACTCAGGGTAAAGGCATTGTTCAGGACACTGCAGGAAGCAGTAGCTGAACCTGAGCCAAATCCTCCCAAGACTGCGGGGTTGCCCTTCAACTACCAACAGGTTGCTTTAGCCCCTCTGAGCCACAGTGTACTCATCTGTAAAATGGGAATAAGAACACCCAGCTCAGATGGCTGTTATACCGATTACATGAGCTTTTTCTTCTATTTAGCAATGACTACTCTCCCATTCTTGGAAATTAAGCCCCAAATTTTAGTTGAGAACCTAGTAACACCAGAATGGTTATGCTTCATCCATTTCTAGGGTGTCTGTGGTGGTTAATGTTGAGGGGTTTGAGTGAAGGATGCCTCTGTTGAAACCATCAACATTTCACTTACGCCTGTACAAAGTATCCCATGGGGGACCTCTACCTCACCTCACATAAATGCCACCATTTTCTGAATCAGTGACCTGTGAGAGCTGTGAGGTTTGAGTATACATGCACAGGCCACTGGCCACATCACTTCCTTTCAGCTCACGCTCTGCTTCACAAATATCCCCAAACCCTATCCTCAGGCTCAAGGCAAATTTGAAACTTGGTCTCTGATCTCCATGCCTGGCTGGTGTAATGATTCATCTTGATTGTCAATGTGATTGAAGGGAGGTCTGCGAGATTAGTAAAGCATCTCTCTGTATGTCTTTGAAGATGTTTCTAGAGGTGATTGACATGTAAGACAGTAACTGGCCAGGGGAAGACCCAGGCTGAACGTGGGCCGTGCCATCCAACAGCGTGGGAACTGGGATGGAACTGGTATGGACTGGATGTGAGAGAGGAGAAAGCCAGCTAACACATACAAACTCCACTGCTCCACAGAGAGCGCGTCAACAGTGCTGCTGTTGCCCGTGGGTGTCACTTCACGCTTCTCCAGCCTCTCAGCACAGCCCTGTAGCAGTGGTTCTCAGAGGCCTCCAGCCTTCATCTTCTGCGTGGGGCCACATCACCGACTGCTCTTGTTCTGATGCCTCGAGAGCAGAGCAGCCGCTAGATTCTCTGACTTTCCAGCCTGCCAGACCAGGAGACTGTTAAGCATCTCCTGCTTGTGCATGCTACTCTAATAAATCCCCTTTTGTATCTGAGGTTTTGAAGGGAAGAAAAAAGGATGGAATTTGGACATGGAGGCTCATGTCCATAATCCCAACACGTAGGAGGATGAGGCAGAAATGTGGTGAGTTCCAGGCCAGCCTAGGCTGTACATTGAGTTTCAGGCTACAAAGTCATGCAGCTGGAGCACAACAGAATCCTAACACATACAAGTAGGCAGCACTCGTACACATAAAAATATAAGAAGACACACAGAGAGAATGCCTATTTGGAAATGGCAGAGAGGGAGGGAGGGAGAGAGAAAAAAAGAGAGAGCGAGAGAGTGATCTGCTATGGTAGTTGTGGTCAGAGAGGGGACAACATGTTTTAAGGACAGACAGGGCCAGGCCAAACAGGCTTCAATGAATTCAGCCTTCTTGCTGAATGGGAGATGAGGGAGGGAGCCTTTAGGGCAGTGAACAGAGGGGGGAGCTGTAGAGTCACAGGCAGCCTTGCTGCCTGTCCCGTCTGTGCTTTCTGATTGGCAGCAAGGTTAGCAAGCAGCCTTGCAACCCTCCCACCCCGGGCAGGAGCTAGCTGCTCTGCCATGTCTCCTCTGCCAGGATGGACTTTATCCCCTGAATCACCAACCAGGATACCCACCTCCTTAAATTGCTTTGTCAGGTATTTGGAAAGAAACTGACACAGTGGGTCCTGAGTCAGGGTTGAGGATTCAGGCCCAAGGGGACCCCAGCGTTCTGCTCCTCTGAGACGGTCCCCTCAGAAGAGGCCCGGGATGCCCTGTATCTACCCAGCTGTCACAGCTTGCCAGCTGTGTCTGTTTGCTTCGGAGCTGTGTGGCTGTTTCCTGTTTCCTCCCCCGCCTCCCTGTCTGCCTTCTTCCTCCCTTTTATTTTATTTTTAATTCCGTGTGTGTGCAGCGGGTAGATACAGGTGTATCCCCAGGAGCTGGACTTATATGTGGTGCTGTTAGGAGAGTGTGGGGAGCATGGGTTCTAGGAACTGAACTCAGGTCCTCTGTGAGAGCACATGCTCCTCAGCTCTGAGCTATCGCTCCAGACAAAAGAACAAGAGATTTTTTTTTTAAAGGTATAAAGATAAAAACCTCTAGGGTCTGGAGAGATGACTCAGTGGTTAAGAGCACTTGCTGCTCTTGCAGAGAGGACCCATGTTCAATTCCCAGCATCTTACATGTTACATGGCCGCTAACAACCACCTGTAACTCCAGTTCCAGGTAATCCAAAGCCCTCTTTTGACCTCCTTGGGCACCAGGCATATGCACAGTGTACATATATATATACATGCAAAACACTCATACACATAAAATAAAATTTTAAAAATATAAAAAAGAAAAAATTCTAAGAAAAATAAAATTAACATCTCTAAACTGTTGCTATTCCTGAAATACCAGTCTTTCTGTGATCACTTGATTCATCAAAGTGTACATTTTTTAAGTAAATACTTGAATTTTGAGGACACACTTAGATCTGCAGAACATCTGCTGAGCTAGCACTGGTTCCCACAAGCCCTCTCACACCCTCTTTCCTGTTTTCAATGCTCACATCACTAATGAACCAAACTTGTACAGGTTTCCCATAGGTCCTTCTGTTCTAGGATGCTGAAGTACATTCAGACAGCATGTGTCTTGCAGCTCCTCATGACTGCTGGCTGAAAGACACCCCCCCACACACCCCCAACTCTGTGTGTGTGCTAAGTTGTTGTTTGAAATAGGGTCTTGCCTTTGTAGCCCAGCATGGACTTGAACTCTGTATTATCCTGACTAGTCTCTGAGTCATCATGACCTTTCACCCTGCTGTTTAGTTTTTTGACACAAGCTAGAGTCATCTGGGAAGAGGGAACCTCCATTGAGAAAATGCCTCCATCAGATTGGCCTGTAGGCAAGTGTGTGGGGACATTTTCTTGATTAGTGATTGATGTGGGATGGTTCGTCCCACTGTGGGCAGTGCCACCCCTGGACAGGTGGTCCTGGGTTGTATAAGAAAGCAGGCTGAGGGGGCTGGAGAGATGGCTCAGCTGTTAAGAGCACTGGCTGTTCTTCCAGAGGTCCTGAGTTCAATTCCCAGCAACCACATGGTGGCTCA
This sequence comes from Peromyscus attwateri, assembly GCA_902168425.1. Lineage (NCBI taxonomy): Eukaryota > Metazoa > Chordata > Mammalia > Rodentia > Cricetidae > Peromyscus > Peromyscus attwateri. The sequence continues at coordinate 3,013 of CABHPP010142165.1, read as the reverse complement.
CAACCATCTGTAATGAGATCTGGTGCCCTCTTCTGGCCTGCAAGCATACATGTAGGCAGAACACTGTATACATAATAAATAAATAAATCTTTAAAAAAAAAAAAAAA
>CABHPP010142164.1:0-15277 GCA_902168425.1 Peromyscus attwateri | reverse complement strand
ATGAGCAAGGGGGTTCAAGATCATGATGGGGAAATCTACAGAGACAAGTTGACCAGGCTCATAGGAACTCACAAACTTTAGACTAACAGCTGTAGAACCTGCATGGGACTGGACCCTCTACACACGAGGAGACAGCTGTATAGCTGGTTCTGTCTGAGGGGCCCCTGTCAGTGTGATCACGTTCTATCCCTGGTGCAGGAGCTGGCTTTCTGGATCCCATTACTTATGGCTGGACACCTTATTCACCCTTGAGACAGGGGGAGGGGCTTGGTCCTGCCTCAACTGAATGTACCAGGTTTTGCTGTGCCCTCATGGGAGAATTTATCATTTTGGAGGAGGGGATGAGGGGTGTAGGGAGGGGTTAGGCAGGGGGTAGGGGGGAGTGGGAGGAGGAATAAGAGGGGGATCTGTGGTTGGTATGTAAAATGAATTTTAAAAATTTTTAAATTTAAAAAAAAAGAATTAGGACAGGTTGTAAAATAAAACTTGGAGTGATAGAGAGGCAATGGGTTTATTTTTCAGACGATAAATGCTAAGCAATATTCCTGAGAAACTGAGAACAATTCAAAGGAGAACCTTATGATTCAAGTGAGAGAATGACTAGCTAATGACAGGTACTACTGAAAAGCAAGAGAAAAAGGAGTTCAATGTGTCAGTAAAGTCACGGATGGAGAAATGCTTTATATACCAAAAACAGAAAGAAAATACAGGTCAGGTTACACAGTTTTGAAAATCATGTTGGGAGTTTGTTGGTAGATTTTGAGAGACAACCTTGCGTAGATCCTTTGTTTCCAATGAAAGTGGGAGCTGCTGGAATCTTCTATTTTTGCCTCTGAAATTGAGTCTGGTGGGAGAAGTGGACTTTACGGAATTCTCAGTTGAAATATAATATGCTGGGGTGCTTGTTAGAGAAGAGAATGTACAAAAGAAGCATTAGTGGCCTTACACTGCTCTCCCCTCTGAGGTCCACATTTACACCTCTGTGCAGGTGATTGTTGACTTCCTGTACTGTAACATCTCCCTCTTGAAGATGGGTACTTCTAGAAAACAAAGTCTTAAGAGGAAATTGAGGGAGCAGCTTTGTTATGGCAAAAGACCAGCTTTAGCTCCCTTAGAAACTTACTCTAAGAGAAATGTATGATGGACACATAAACAACTTGGAAGATGTGAAGGGAGGTACAGCTTACTTTTAGAATTTATGGTCCTAGAAGCACACACCTGAGAGATGAACACCAGCTGTCACACAGTATATATTAAGAGGGCTTCCATGTCAAAAATGATAAAGCAATTCATATCTGATGGCATCAATTTTCAGTTTGAAATATGAATCTAGGTCATCAGCGGAGAGTGATGAGGAAAGTGTTTGAGAAGGGAATTAGATTTGAGATGCTTATCCTGAACTATGATAAAAAGAATGGTTAGAGACACCCAGACAAGGTCCTAGGGAATTCTCCTTTCAACTGAGTGACCATGCAAAAAAGCAGAGTCTGTTATGTTTGTAAACTTCCTCAGATGGAGTTGCGTGCCTCTGTGACCACCATTAAGGAAAGGGATGAACGATTTCAATTAGAAACGGAATTTTTAACAAAAGCTAAGAAAATAATAAAACAACACATGATATGCATGGACCCAATAAGGTCACAATCTCCTGTAGAAATGGCAGACGTTTGAAAGAATAAAAAGAGGACCAGAAAACAGAGACACCTGAGGGTGAAGTGATACACCTTGGGAACATAGGAAAGAAAAAGAGTAGGAGACAGGGATGTTTAAACCCTTTGAGAGAGAGAAATAGGTTTCCCCAGGGACTGCAGGAGGAATGTGGTCCTCCTAATACTGATGTCAGCCCTGATCAGACCTACAGATTCCAGAACTAAAAGATAGCCATTCCTTGTGATCTCAAGCCACTGACTTCACAGTGATTTACTATAGGTACAACAGGATATTAATGTCAGGTGCTACTAATATTTAAATCATTGGAGTTCTGAAACTTCTTTGAAAGAATAACCCATGAGTTGAAGGAAAATCAGAAGTATACAACTCTTCAATCCACAGTTCCCAACATGATACAAAAAGATCTACTTAAAGGAATTTAAAGTGACTGAAATGATGATGCTTAAGAGTAAATTTCCTTTAAATTCCCCAAATGCGCTCAACTATTAGCTTCATTTCAAAATTATTTATAGTTTTTAAAACATCTTTGCCAATTAAACAAATATGCCTCCATATGTCTGTGAGCTGTGCATATTAATATACCATCTTTTATTGATTTAAGAAGCTCACATTCTCATTTAGCATCTCTGCTATTAGAATGAATTTTATAATTAGTGACATATTGTACTTAATGAAATATGATGGATCAAAGAAAAAAGTGTCTAAAGACTTTACTATTTTCTTAAAAAGAATTTGTATTCCTCTTACCTAACTGCTTGTGGAGCCAGGTGGAAGGGGAACCCAGAGACAAGCCAGTTTTACAAAACATAAAGCCTTATTATTTGGGAGTCATTTTTAAAATTACAAAATTAGGTGTGGACATGAATATTTTTTAAAGAATAAAATTGCAAGCTATAGACTTTTCAAAAGTTATATACCACCACAAACACTAGAGAACCCAGAAACTAGAGAAAATATTTGGTTACATAACTGTATGGCATCTCTTTATGAGGCTTGTTTCCTATGCATTTTGGATACATACTCATTGGTTATACCTTCATAAGACAACAATTTGGCAATATTGTTTTGATAGAAAGAAGGGCTTGGGTTGTAGTGCCTGTGGCTAGCATATAGAAAGATAATTTAATCTTTTCTCTGCAATGGTTGATTGAATTTAATTTTTCTTTGTTATTAATAGTCTACAAACTTTATTTTTAGCTTCACAATGAATTACTGGCAATGTCACGTAAACTGTAAAGACTGTGATTAAGTAGTATTTTATAGAGGACATTTTTAAAAGAGTCCTCAGATTTGGAAGACTAATTTTTTTCTAAGCCAATAATATCTGTTATAAACCTTACTCTTTCCTCTATCATTGGCTGACTTTCAGGGACAGATACCTTCCAAGTAGGAACAGTGTCCACCCAGTAAGTACTCAGACCCTCTACCTCTGTTACGTGTATCTACATATATAGTGGGCCAGTTACAATTACACAGGGAAGTCTGAGAACCTCATAATTTTAAACTAAGCTCAAACAAAATGGTCTCTAATTTAAATTGCCATTAGTCTGATTCTCCAAATAGCTGCAGCCACTGGACATGGGCCAAGACCTGAACAGGTGGGAACATGGAAACACAGTAGAAAAAGCCTGTGACTTTAGTCTATTGTAATTAACAATTCCAATATTGCAATAATTCTGAAAACAAATAATTAAGTAAATATATTACTAGGGCCCATTTCAATTCCTTAAAATAGGTACATTGAGAGAGTACACCGAGTGTCATTGACTACTAAGCAAATCTCACTGCTAGATATAAAGAAATTACAGACTGGCAAAGGCAGAAGCTGAGACACAAAGAAGTACTCAAATAAAAAAACTACACATTGGAATAGGAACTCTAAAACAAAATAGATTTGAAAAGCAATAAACATAGCCATGATAATAAAGCAATCGCTGAGAGTAAGTTTTAGCTTTTAGGAAAATGAAAATATATTTTCCCTGTTCCCTGACTTTATAGCCCAAATCCCTGGGTATTACATATACAAAATCAACACAAGGTAACACACTTGAGAAGTGAAGGCAGGCAGTCAGATGAGAAATAACCTGAGGATCTAAGGAACAATCCATTGCAAAGTCCTTGGATGTCCCCCCCTCCCCCAATATGGTGCAGCTTGAAGATGTCAGTGTAGGCAGGCCAGAAATTCAACCAAAACCTTTTCTCTCTGTTCAAACAGTAAAGAGAAGAGTCAGGCTAGGGAGTCCGAACTATGATGGAAAAACAAAGACCGTGTCATATTCCCACTCAGACCTGAAAAAAAAAAAACAAAAAACTGAGTAGGAAGATTGGAAGGCCACCTCAATAGTCTGCATACAAATATTCAATGCTTCTATGGGATAGAGCAGATCATGCTGGAGGGAGCCAGGGCTTCTCCAAAAGCATCTGGCCTCATCATCTCCCACAGTGTTCCTGGAGACAAGTGAGAAGCCTGAAGTCCATCCCCACCTAGAATTACCAAAGGTCTTCCTTCCATCAGTTCAGGCTGACACATAGGACCAATGAGAAGTCAGGAGCTGGACCACCTCCCGGAGGTCCGTGGAAATGCTCAAATGGTATCAGTGGAGGCCAAATGGGGAGCAATGACAAGAGACACCCCCAACCCAGCCAGAATGGTAGCAGCAGCAGCCAGCTAGAGAACCAGAACTGCCACCCATGCCCAGCAGTGATAAGCCCCTGTCAATTTGGTATCAGCAAAGAAAAACTAGAGAATTTAAACTCCTACCATAACTTGGCACTAATAAAGCAGGGCCCACTTCCTATGTGGAAGAGATAGTTGTAGACGAATTTCTAAACAGTCTTATTATATAAGAAATGCAGAGCCTTGAACACACAGAGACTCTGCCTGCCATGTGATCGGATTAAGGGTGTGTGCTACCAACACCTAACTTTTGTTTATGGCTGGCTATCTATGTCCTTTGATCTCCAGGCAAACTTTATTAACATACAAATAAAATATCACCACATTTCAGCACAAATAAAATATCACCACAGATGGTAGTAGAAGCCAGCTAAAGGAAAATTAATAAAATCTACAGCCTCACAAAATAATGAAAATTCCCAGGTTTTGATACAAAAATATTCCATCAAATAACACGGAAAGTATGACTCTGCCCAAAACACTGTAGACACCAATTTTAAGACAATAGTAATCCTGGAATTGGTGGACAAGTAAACATCATAAAAATAATTCAGTGCAGAGTTATAATAGACCTTCATCAGTTGAGAGAAACAGAGACAGAAACTCAACAAAGCAATAAAACATGTAAAAATATTTACAGAAAATTTTGATTATATGGAATAACTTCGTTTTTAAAAACTCAGCAAATAGTTTCAACAGAAGAATGGAAAAGGCTAAGTTATAAGAATTTTGGAGCTAAAATAGAAAGAATCTGGTTAATTTAGGGGCACTAGACTGGTTATAGATAGCTATGCAGAGATCCAGAGAATGACAACAGAAAATGCTACCAACCTCCTTAGTAAGACAAAGAGAGAAGGATGGTGTTGGGAAAGTATTAGGATAAATATTATGTAAAAAAAAATCAATTTTTCCTAAAGAAGTTGCGCATATCCCAAACAGACTATATAAACTATGTTATATTAACATTCAATTTCTGTACCAATAACTTATCATAGGACTTTAAAAAATGAGGTAGATCAGGCATCCTAATATATATAAACACATCAATACTGCTTAATCAAGGCAGATGTGTTCCTTCTGAAGCTCCATGGGAGACTCTGTTTCCTTGGCCTTTCAGCTCACAGCAGCTGCCGCTTCCATGTTTCTCTCTTCCAGACCTTGTTCCTCTATCCTCTGCCCTCCCTCTCACTCTTCCCTTCATGCTTTCCAGATCCTCCTATCTAGCATCTTCCAGCTCCTTCCCTGTCTCTGACACTCCAAGGAGAACTCTTGTTATTGTCGAGGTTCTGCTCAGACAAACCCTGTTAATCTTCCTTTCTGGAGATTCTTAAACACGTCTGCAAAGCTGTTCGTCACATTCAGATTTCAGTGAATTGGATGTAGACAGCAGAGAGGGGTGTTCTTCAGTCTACAGCTCACAGAACAAAGCAAACACACATACAGCAACCACAACAAACCACTAGCAAAATACCTTGGAAACGAGAAAAATGGTCTCTTCCCACACAGGAAAAGCGAACTGAATGTTATCTTATTTCTCGTAAGAAAACAGAGAGTAAAAAGAAATTAGATTATATATTTTCTGCTAACCAAAGAAAAACAACCCAGAATTCTATATATGGTAAATTAAAAATAAACAGATGCTTTGAAACTGGTTGGGAAAATGGCTCAAGAATTAAAGCACTTTCCATGTCAGGAAGAACTCAGATCTCAGTACTCACGTAAGTACATGGCAGGGGCTGCAGGGGAGGGGGGACAGGTCTCATTTGTAGTTCCAGGTTTGCAAGACAGAGATTGAGGATCCCTAAAGCAAACTGCCAAGTGAGATTAGCCAGATCACTGAGCCGTGATTGAGAGATCCTGCCTCCAAGAATTAGGATGAAGAACTATCATAGACTATTCCAAATATCAATATCAATAACACACACACACATACACACACACACACACACACACACACACACACACACACACACACACGCATGAACACCTACATACACAACGGAGCACTGCCCAAGCAGGCAATATTTAGTGGCTTAATTTCCAGCATTGAAAAGCAAAAGGACGTTTCAGAGGAGCAAAAAGTTATGAAAATTTGTACACAAACCACTTCCCTTTAACAAGACACTTCATATGACTGAGAGCCATGTAGACACAAACACCCCAAAACAAGCCAGCTCCAAGTGAAATTAAAAGTCACAAGTGGTGACTCACAAGAAATATTGAAAAAGAGAGGAAAAGAAAGCACAGAGAAGGTGATAAATGTAAAGAACAAAACGAAATTCATATCCTCTAGTGTACTGCAAACTATATTCAATGCAAATATCCCAGTGCACCAGTTAGAAATAATTCAGAGGCTCCACAATCTGCCTCAAATACAATAATATCACAGCAGGTTGACAGAAATAAAATAAAAAAAAAACCTATAACATGGGGAATTTCATTGATATACTTTGACTGTATGACTACATATTAGCTGTATTACTATCAAATAGTTAGGAACAAATAAAATTATAGAGGCAGACTGACTTAGAGAGTAGTGACAAGATCAACATACTGAGAAGATGTAGCCTTTTAAAACACACATGCACCAAACAACAGAGCTAAGACACGTGGTATTATGATAGAACACAGAGAAGGACTTAGCCAAATCAAAAGTATCCTGGAGACATAAAATGTCACCCCCTCATGCTGGAGAAATGGCTCAGCAATTAAGACCACTGACTGTGCTTCCCGAGGATCTGGATTCTATTCCCAGCGTTCACCTGGTGGCGCACAACTATCTCTGACTCTAGTTCCAGGGGACATTATGACCTTTTCTGGCCTTCCCAGGTGTAAGACATGTATGCAATGCACAGACCTACATCCAAACTTTTATATACTTAAACAGATAAGATAATAAAGTAAGTTTTAAAATGCCTCTCTCAACAATTGGCAATACTATAAAGAAAATATTTAGGAGTACATAAAATTTCAACACCAGGAGACAAGGTACCCAGGACTTTTAAAGGGCATTTGTTAAGTGCATTTTCTAAACATGTGAAATCAAATTAATAATCAATGGGACAGGGACTTCAAAACACAAAAATTCTAAGAAATCTATTGGTCTTAAAGAAATACCCTGTAGAGGACCAGGAAGACTGTGTGATAATTTCTTCTGAAGAGGACAAGAATGTTCTACACATGAACTCTCAACCATGGTTGCCGGCACAAAAACTACATGAGTAAACAGGCAGGCCAACATGGACAGGGGAATGTTTCACAAGGCCCCAACCTAGAGAAGGACCTGAAGACATCCAAGTGTTGCTTAGGGTTGAAGAACCAGCTCTCTTTCCACCCAATTTCAGGAAAAAGAACCCATTTTGGAGTGCTCAGCCCAAAACGCATGCAAATAAAGGCAATATTAATTGACCTTAGTAAGTTGTAGTATATATTAAGCAATCATAAATTTGAGAGGAGTGTTGAGGGGACACAGGAGAAGTTGTGGACAGGGTGGAAATGATCACTTCCCACAACAACAAAACAATATCTGATAGAAATGAGAAATATATCTATTTGTGAAAGTAAAATTGAAATTTACAAAAATTTGTAGGATAGAGCCAACATAATGCTAAGAGAGATTTTCCAACAGTAAATACATTAACCAGGAAGGAAAAATCTACAAGCCAATAAGCAGATCTTAGAAACAAACCAAAGAAAGAACAAAGCATGCCCCAAACAAAGAGAGGAAACAACAGAAAAACCAAAATAAATGAAATTAGAGAGTGTTACAATAAACCTTGGTTTCTCTCCCTAGTAGAAAGCTTTTTATCCACCTTTTCCTGCCTTATTTGTTGATGGTGATATATCTGCCTTTGTGTTTTGTTTAAGGATTGAAAGCATAGCTATCCTAATTTAGAGTTCTAGTTTAAAGTTTTGAAGTTCTGAAATCCTGGCCAAGGAAAGCAATTAATCTCACATGCGAAGAAAGCTTAACTTGGCTAACTGTAAACTCTGTCCTCCTCTAATAAGTTCAACTGCTTAGTCAAAAACGCACAGGGAAGTTAAGCAAATATAAACTGTAAGAAAGTTAATCTAGTCTTCTTCTCAGGTCTCAGATTGAAAAGTTTTACAGAGACATGAAAATAAAGTGCCATTGGCTACCCACAGCATAGGGGAAAGGAAAAATAGTCTATCCAAGTTTAAAGTCTTTAACAGTCTTAGTTTACATGTTCCTAGATTTTAAAAAAAAAAAAAAATCAGGAACCATCAAGAATTACCACACCCACCAACTCCCAACTGGTCAAGTCTCACAAAGAGTATATCTCTAATTTCCTAAGATCAAAGAGTTCTATTAAGCATTGCTCCTGAGCAATGGGAGGCAATTGTCTCTTTTCAATCCCATAAGAAGCTGCACTCAGTAACAGACAGAGCATTCATCTTTTAAGGGGGGAAAAGATGGCTTCGTACAAGATGTACGATACTTCTGTTGCTAAAAGAAGAAAAATCAAATATTGTCAACTCCAGGATGATCACCCGACCATACTAAGTAAAAATGTTCTTTTTGTTTTGTGGAAAGGTAATTGATTCAAATGTTACTCTCTAGACTTTCTTTTATTCTATAACCCATTTGCTATATTTTTTTTATCAATTTGTAATATTTCTACCCAGCAGAGGGGAAACTAGCAGTAATTAAAGTATCTGTTTAGAGTTGGGTGTGTCACTTGTGGGCTCTCATTCCACCTAGACATTGATACTGTGAGGAGCCTTAATAATAAAGATAACTCATTGAATTGCTTGGCCTGATTCAAAACACACACTCTACCATTTGCAGGCAGGACTTTGGCCTTGGCCATCTTCTTTACTAGAGAGGGTTTGGAGCCATGCAGCCTAGTTTCAGAAACATATATGAGTACTTACCCAATGGGTCTCCAGATGAGGCAACAGCCCACAGGGACAGTCTCACTCAGCAAGGATCAGTGGATTTGGGACAGTGTGGAATACTGCTGGGACCACATGCTCTGCACACTCTCTTTTCTCTGCTAATATTGATGATTCTCTTGGCAGATTTAGGGTCATTTTGTCAATCGTGCATGGGACAGATGTGATCATTCCTGGAAACCCCATTTTTCTTTTCAAATACCTTCTCCTACAATTCTTTGGGAGCTGATGCTTCTCAGGTTTCTTGTTTGGGGATGCCAGCTGTCACTTCCGACTCCAAGAGCTGTACTAATTCAGTTATGACAGGATCAGAGACAGATCACCCCTATTTCTCTAAACATGTTTTGAATGAGATTGTTGTTCTTGAAGATGTGTGCCTATGTCAATCACCTTTTAGTTATGTAAAGACAGGATGTACTTGGCTCAATATTTGACCAAGCTAACAAAATGGTAAGTGTTGTTTTGGTTTAAAGATGTTTTGATGTAAAAGTGGGGAGAAAACGTATTTGACATATATGTGTGTGTGTGTGTGTGTGTGTGTGTGTGTGTGTGTGTGTGTGTATGTATGTATATTTGCCAGAGGTTAATGTTGGAGGATCGAAAAAACTTGTTTGTTAGTATTGTTTTTTGATGTACTAAGATGGCTAGAGCTACTTGGGGCCGGCCACTTGTGTGAAACTCATCTAGTGGTCAGACAAGTCATTTCTTCACACCAACGCCCCTTCCCTGTCTCAAGACCTGAACCCAGGCTGCAGCTAGAACATGGCAATGAAGCCCATGTCCTATCCATTACTACAAACACTGTAACTGGTGCCCCCTGAGAAAATTAGTCTGAAAAATGTTAATAACATGCTATATTAATTAGAGTTTTCTAGAACAGAGTTGATAGAGTGAATACATATTAAAGTGTGTGTGTGTGTGTGTGTGTGTCTGTCTGTCTGTCTGTCTCTCTCTCTCTCTCTCTCTGTGTGTGTGTGTGTGTGTGTGTGTGTGTGTGTGTGTATGTGTGTGTGTGCATGGCTATATAATTGACTTATGCAATGCAGCTGTTTTCATACTAGAGTGACTTAAAACCTGGTCACTACTCAATCTGGGTGTCTGGATATCTCAAGAGTGACAATATTACATACTATGGTGCTGAAGGCTTAGAGGATCCCTAAATACCCACTAGTCTTCAGTTCATTTAGAAGAATTGAGGTAGGCTCTGATGTCAATGGAGGGTGTCTGCAGCAGCAGCAGCAGCAGCAATAGTGATGGCTATAGGGTGGATTATCTCATGAACAAGACATGAAGACAAGCAGGACAAAACCAAATGCTTTTCCCTCAGTCCTCTTTATATGTGGGCCAGCAGAACAAAGCACTGCACATATTCCTGGTTGGGCTTCCCATTGCAGTTAACATAAACAATAAAATCCCTCCCAGGTATGTCCAGAGGATTGTTCTAATCTAAGTCAGTCATCACAGGTATATTCCTCAAAGCTGTCTCATGAGGAATTCTAGAGCCTGTCAGGTTTACAACCAATATGAACAATCCCAAATATTTAAGTTAAGATTTCACAGCTGCAACACTCAGGACAGCAGACCCCACACCTTGCCAGGGCAACACAATAGAGCCAACCCTGTTAGTGCAGGTGTGGGTGAGCATCCCTGAAATTGAGATCATGGGAGAGCTGTCCCCATAGCCTATCTGTCTTGTGGTGGCATGGGTGGGGGAGAGTTGTTCTTCTCCCACCCATTAACATCTGGGACAGGTAGGAGAGCTGGCCATAAGAGTGGGAGAGCCAATCCTATTCAGGCAGTTGTGAGTGAGCCAGCCCGGAAGTTGTAAGCATGAGAGAGCTGTTTCCATCTTCTTCCCATCTGGCAGACCAACCCTACAGCTGCCCAGGTCCAGACGCAAGGTTATAACTTGGCCCATCCTATCATCCACCTCATCTATGATCTGCTGGAGCACATGAAAGGACCTGACCTGCAGACCCAAAGATGCAGGATCTCCACAACACAGGACAACAACAAGATGTCCAGGAGGAATCCTAATGAGGGCCCTTGCAAGTAAAGATATATGGACAAAGGGGTTTACGGCATGACTCACTGTGCCACACTGCAGCTTCCATGATGAGATTTTTTTTAAAGTTTTTCCCTTTTTTTTTACTTCATTTCTTTTTCCTCTTAAATTTTGTTTTATTTGGGAGGTGTGCAGGGGCAGAGGGCAGATGAGAAGGGACAGGGAAAGGAATGGGATCATGACACATGATGTAAAAGACACATAGAATAAATAGATAGATAGATAGATAGATAGATAGATAGATAGATAGATAGATAGATAGAGATAGAGATAGATAGATAGATAGATAGATAGATAGATAGATAGATAGATAGATAGGTAGATAGATAGATAGGTAGGTAGATAGATAGATAATAGATAGGTAGGTAGATAAGTACATTTAAAAAACATTTCACAGCTGACGAAAGTCGGAGCTCACAGTCAAACACTCTGAATGCTGGCCCTGCTTTCTGAGCATCTTTACCTTCCCAGGTAGGAGAGCAATCACATTGTATTGCTCTCTGTACAGTGGCTGTGTCCAGCTCCAAGACACTGCCCTGCCTCCTGTCAGCATCAGAATGGAGTGAGGCCATTTTGAGAAAACCCTGAATGAAGCCCATTAGCCAGAAGCAGAGAACCTCGGGGGTATGTCTTAGAACTCTCTTCTGGGGACCTTTTCCATGTAATTATGACTTTGTTGCTCTTATCAAACTATTGTCAGCTAGCATATAGGAGAATTAGAATCCTGCTGAAATGTCCTGTGGGTCAGTGAGTATTTTTCTGACTCAGAAGCAGAAAATCAGACAGCCCTGGCTCTCACAGGATGTTAGGCAGCCAGGCACAGGTCAGTCAGGACCTCACCTGTCTGTCCTCTGACTTTGGGAGGCTTGACATGATCAGCAGGAAGTAAAGATTTCCATAGGTCCTCAAGTCCTTGCTTTCTTACCTTAGACAACATGTAATACTATTATTCTTAGGTATAAAGATAAAATGGAAAGAAATGAAAACCTTCCTTAAGTGTAAACCATTCTTTCAAAGGTGGCATAAAAGAACTGGAAAACTGTCAGTCAAAAATAAATAAATAGAGGATGGGAAAATGGCTTAGTTCATAAAGTGTCTTTTGGGCAAACTTGAGGAACCTAAGTTCAAATCCTCTAGAACATTATAGATATGTGCCATAAAAACCAGGCACATATCTATAATGCTAGTGCTGGAGAGTAAAGACAAGTGTATCCTCAGAATTTACTGGAAATCAGTCTAGCAAAAAAGTGAATGCCAGAGTCAGAGAAAAACCCTGTCTCAAAAATTAAAGAGTAATAGAAAAAGAAATAAAAAAGACTCAGTGTTGACCTCTGGCCTCCAATGTGCACTTATGCACAAATGCATGCACACAAGTACTCACAAAGACACACACACACACACACACACACACACACACACTACACACGTCTAACATACACTCACTCATAAAGAATAAATTTCAGCATGTGTACATCAATTACAATGTTCCTTCTAGAACAGACAGCTAACCAGGTGCATGTCTGGGGCAACACTCTCCATCTCATAGAAAAGATCTACCAAGTACACAAGAATGAATTGTGGGCATCTATGCTGAAGGAGTAAGGGTCAGAACAACTCAAGATTCTCCATAAAGAAGTACCATCTTTAACTATTTTGTGTGTTGTCCATATTCTCAGGCTTTGCAAACACACAGGGCTTACGAAGGGTAAAAGTGAGGAATGGGGCCATACCTAGGACCACTCTGTGTCAACCATCTACATACTAGTGACTAGAAACAAAATGTGTCTCTTTTGGCCCAAAGGCATAGACAAAGGAAAGGGTGACTGTTGGGGCCAGGTTCTCTGAGATTTCTCTAGTTCTAATACTCCTTATTCATACACCCAAATCCAGATGTTTATGATATTACTATCAGTCGGTATATAGTATTAAATTATCTGATTTGATGACACATGAAATAAAATAATAGCAAGATGACTCAATCTTTACTTAATTCGTTGAGAACCATAAGCTATTTAGACATGACAGATAAAATGCACCCATTAACTCTCAATAGTATGACTGCATGAGCAAGGTAAGTATAATGAGCATACCAGTTGATATGCCAGTGTGGATGGGAGATATTTCTATGGCTGTTAGAGAGGATCTGTCTCCCCCAGGAACCCATCCTGGACACCTTTGCCTATAAGCAACTGAATGGACTCAATAAGATTGTATATACATGAGTGTAACAATAGTAATTAAAGAGGTCATGAATTTGAGAGGGAGAAGAGACAATGAATGAGTTCCATGGTATAGTAATGTAGATCCATTGCCCATGCCCGAAGTGCTCAAAAAAGAAAAAATCAAGAGTAACAAAGAAACATTTAAGTCATCTTATAAGTTTTTTGAGTGGGGGCAGCATCTCATGTAAACCATACTGTCAATCAGTTAGCTACTGAGTCAAGGACGCCCTTAAACTCCTCATCCTTCTGCCTCTGCCTCCCAAGTTCTGGGAATATAGGCATATCTCTAACAACTTATAAATTAAACCACAAAACATTTCTGATTTTGAAAGAGAAAAGGGGACATGATTGCTAGCATTTTCATAGCCTACAATTTACAAAGTCCACATATACAATGTCATTAAATCTTAGCAAGTCTTCCTGGCAGACAGTAATGTCACTAAGAGCATTAAGATCCAGAAAGGATAAAGGCGTGTGCCCCAAGGACAGACTTAATCCATAGCAAATCACGGACTAAAGGCCTTATCTTGATTGAAATCTCATGTTCTTTACAGTCCTACACCTTTCTGCAAGAGTTTACAGTCATGTATGTATAAGTTAGAAGAAAAAGAACTAGGCATCAGTACAATTCAGGTTTTACCTTACTAAAAATTAAAATTCTATCCAAAAGCATTCCCACAGAATGTATTCATTTGCAACATGAAAGAATTTCTGAATGCACTTCCAGGTTAGTTATTCAATTCCAGGACCCTGAATTCACATAGCTCTTCATTTCCCACCAGCAGATATAAGGAGGGGAGAAAACATGCAATCCCACCAGTGTTTTCTGTGAAGGAGTGGATCCTTTTTTAAAAAGTAGAGGTTCAGTTCATTCTTATTCACACGTTTGGCTCAGTTCTAAACCACTAAAACATGTTTTCCTACACAAAGCTAAAACTGTTTCTAATATACCTTTCAAACACTGCCACCCAACCTGCCAACCTTTCAAGTTCCACTATTATTTGAGTGAAATAAAATTACTATTTTCTGACAAATAAAAAAGCACTAAAATGCCATGCTTTCCCTGCTCCCCCTCATTCCCTCCTTTATGGAAAGAGAATTAGCCTATCACTGGTGGAAGACAGGATAGGAACTCAAGGCAGGAACTTAGAGGCAGGGACTGAAGCAGAGACAATGGAGGAATACACTGCTCTCTGGGGCTCAAATTGCTTGTTTTGTACATCTCAGGACCATGTGCCCAGGGGGTAGAATTACTCACAGTGGCCTAGTCCTTCCCACATCATCATCAATCTATAAAATGCCCCCACATATTTACTTACAGGTCATCTGGTGAAGGTTTGTCTCAATTCAGATTCCCTCTCTACAGATGAATCTTGCTTGTGTCAAAATGACCAAAAAATAAAAAAGAAAGAAAGAAAGAACTAACCAGTACATCACATCACATAGGTATGCATCAATTTGCATAATATATATATGCACATATTATTAGAGACTGGTTTTTGGAAAATGTATATGAACAGTGTAGTTATACAGATATCTACTTCTATGGAGAAAAGAACTTAAAACAGCAGTAACATCAATGTCTAGGACCCAGGAAAGTTCTGTCATTTCTTATTCAGTCCTTTCTATAACTGTCTCCTGCCCATCATTTGAGATTTAGTCAGGGGAGTTAATTCTGCAATGATGCTGCTTGAAACAGGTGAGGAAAAGTAAAAGATGTTTCAG
>CABHPP010142163.1:53040-87057 GCA_902168425.1 Peromyscus attwateri | reverse complement strand
AAATTTTCTTCCATCCTGTCCTTTTATGATAGATCATTGAACAATTTTTTAGTGTACTTAAATTTTTGTAGTGGGCCTAAACTCGCTGTTTTGGTATAAAGTACCTAACGATTGGGCTTTTTTGAGGGGAAATAACAACTCTTATGTAAGCAAGATAAGCGTGACCATGGCCAGAGACTGTATTCAAGTTACTTTGAACGGCACACTGAGTTGTGGAAGCAGTTACCATGAACTATGACAGCCACAGAACAAAGGCCGTACGTATATCAAATACATTTACCACCTACACTGATGGAGGCATTATGTAGACAACCTAGATAAAATTGGGTAAATCTTTTCTGATTTCAGATGTTGCATTATTTACGTTAAGATAGGCAAAGGGGATGGCGAGATGGTGGCTCAGCAGTGAAGAACGTGTACTGTTCTTACAGAGGAAGGACCTGAGCGGGTAGCACACAACTGCCTCTAATTCCACCTCCAGAGGGAATGTGTCTCTGACCTCTGCAGATACCCACATACATATGGTTAAATTAAATCTTAAAACATTTGTAAGGGCTAGATGTTTGCTAAGCTTACTAACCACAAGTTTTACCTAATATTCCTGAAGAGGTTAGTCCAAATACAGAGATTGAAGGTAAAGAGCTATTTAAAGGACTGTGCCTGAGGCAGTTCTGGCTCTCCACCTACAGTACTTTCTCCAAAGCAGGATGTGCTAGTCACACAGCCTGCACTATCTTTAATACAGATGTAGCTCCTTGGAGAACCTTAATTCCACGGACTCCTGATAGTATCCATAGGCTCAGTTTTTACTAAGCTCCAAGAAAGCGGTAAATTGGTGATTCCAAAACACAGATGCACACACAGAGCCCACTTACAACTAATTCTTACGGGGAAGCAAGTGTCATGCCCAAGATCACAGAAAAGGGTGGCTACTCAACAAGCCGCCGCCGTCCCTCCTAGGTCCTGGCAGTGAATAGAGCCAGGGACCGAGAGAAGGTACAGTCTGGGGTAGAGGGTGGGGCGGGAGGGGACAGTCATTCCCGCAGTGGTAAGAAAGTGAGTGGGTGAGCCATGGTTGGCGCGGACCTCGGCCCGGAACCGCGCCCAGTAGGCCAGCCCGGGTCTGCCCAGCGCGGCGGGCGGGCGCAGGCGGAGACGGAGGCCGAGCGGCCAGGAAGCCGGTGCGTCCGGCTGTGTCGCGCGGCCACGGCCATGGCTGGAAGCGAGCCCCGCGGAGCCGGCTCCCCGCCGCCCGCCAGCGACTGGAGCCGCCTGGAGGCCGCCATCCTGAGCGGCTGGAGGACCTTCTGGCATGCGGTGGGCAAGGAGCGGGCGGCGCGGACGGTGCCCCGGGAGGAGGAGGAGGAGGCGGAGGAGACGAGCGCACTGACGCGGCTGCCGGTGAGCCGAGACCGCAGGCCGCGCACAGCCCCCGGGCCTGGGCCGCAGGGCAGCCACTTCCGGGTGTGGGCTCGCCTGGAAGGAGAGTGGCCAGCCTCATCCTGACATGGACTCACCGTGCCCACCCCCAGCCAGCCAAGGTCGCCCTACAACCCACACTAGTGACCAGCACGATCACCCCATAGACTGTCAGTCGTCCCAATAGGATATCTGGAAATGTGGCCAAGGAAACGGGTTGGCTTGGGAAAGTATTCCATTTGTCTCTGTTCTGCACATCTTCTCTTCAGTCCTAGTCTCAGTGTATTCATTCCAGTTAGGGGATCGCCTGGAGCAAGCAAGTCTGATATATCCTAAACATCAAAACTGCCACGTAGTTGAAAATAAACGAAACTGAAAATAACCTCAAGTTAGAACAGGTCACAAAGAGAGTGCATGTTATTTAAAGTTTCAGAGAAAGATCAGAAAATGAAGAGACTAGACATTGTTGGTTATTACAGTTCTTTTATCTCAGTTGGATTATTGGTACATCCCACTGACATTCATTCCAAATGAAAACCCTCCAAGTTTCTCTCCTGTGTCCTTTGAAATGGATTAATAGACTATATAGAGAAATTCAGATGACAGATCGACACGCTTTCATTTGATCTAGTAATAAAATCAGAAAAATTTCCACTAGATACACGTTTATTTTACACAATTATTGATTAAATGGTATATCAAAATACCTATGGGAAGAAAAATACGGAAGTGATTATCTTGCTTGAAAAGTAGGAAGACAGAGCCTTGAGCTTTCAAGAATGTTTCATATGTGTTAGGAATTAAAATGTTGAGTTTTGATTATTCTCTGAAGGAAAGGAAAATAAAATAAACTTAAGTAATATAAAGAGTGACTTGTTCAGTTGACCTTTAGTATAGCAATTCTTTGTGGATTATCTAAGTTATCACCAGTCTTCCAAGACAAATTATTACTTTTTCTTCTGTGTCACGTGTCTCTGTTTCAGATCGATGTACAGCTGTATATTTTGTCATTTCTCTCTCCCCATGATCTGTGCCAGTTGGGAAGTACAGATCGGTACTGGAATAAAACCGTAAGAGACCCGATTCTCTGGAGGTATTTTCTTTTGCGGGACCTCCCTGCTTGGTCTTCTGTTGACTGGAAGTCACTTCCAGACCTAGAGATCTTAAAAAAGCCCATATCTGAGGTCACCGACAGCAAGTGTTTTGATTACATGGAGGTGTAAGTATCAATTTCTGTGAATTAACAAGAGATACTAAATTTTACACCCAATAGTCCACATTAGTTCTGACTCTGCTACTAATTTGTTGCATGGAATTTGTCTGAATGGCCCCTTGATAAAATGATGGGTAGAGCTAGTTGACTTTTTCATAAGACCCTTACAGCTTTAACCCTTTGTTATTTTCCTATGGTGACTAACAAGTTTTCAATTCATTATATGTGGTACAGTTGGCAAGAAAGTAGACATTTCTTAACATTCTCATAACCTTTCTAATAGTTTCCATTTTGTTAAATTGTAATGCCTTTTCATAATCAGAGAAGGAATGTCCAGAGATCAGAAAACAATTCTCTTTGGTAGGGAAGCAAACCATTTTTGAGAGTCCAAGAAATAAGATCTTGTTATCGCCTCAAAGCCTTGTTGTTTCTTGAGTATCATGCACATGAGAAAGTTATTTTCAGTGAACAAATGCTGCATATTGGATTCTATGGGGGTCTGCTCTGTGTATGTTAACTCCTGTACTGGTTTAACGTAAAGATTTTATCTTTGTGTTAAGGATGTAGAGGTTCAGAAAGGATATATGATTTGCATATGGCACAGCATGTAAGGGACAATACTATCATGTTCCCTCAGAATGTGTCACTGTATTCAGGTAAAACCTACTTTATTGTGAACCCCACATTTAAAGCATAATAAAAAAAAGTAAAAGAACCTTTGATCTTTGGGTAAGAATTGTTGTACTATGCTAGATTCAGTAGCTACATTTAGAATTTTTCCACCTGCATTTTATTTGTTACTTGGCCTTTCTAATCCAGATGTTATTATGTTAGGTAGTATGGGATGACTAGATCAAAATGTACCATGATCTTTATAGATAATCTCAAATGACATTTCTTTTTTTTAAAATTACTCTTATTTATTATTTGTTGTGTGTATGTATGGGTGGGCACACACATGTCATGGTACATATGGAGGTCAGAGGACAACCTTTTGGGGTCCATTCTCTCCTTCCATCATATGGGTCCCTGGGATCAAACTCAGGTCATCAGGCTTGGCCACATTGACCTGCTGAGCCGACATAGTTTCATTCACATGGTTTTTATTTTGCTAACTTTCAATGATGTATTTTGGGCCTCCCTGTGTATTTATTTAATAGTTTGAATGAACTCTTGTATTAGAGAGTATTAAAAGAGTATTTGAGAAGTTTGATATTAGTGGCTTTAGTAGAATTTTAAATTTTCTGGGATTTAATGCTAAGTATCTGTAGCCTACCTTAATTATGGGAATTCTTAATCTTAACATTATTGACATTTTGAAGCAGTTGTGGGGGACTGTCCTGGAAGTTGTAGGATGTACGGTGACATCTCTGCTTCTACTAAGTTGATGCTGGTGGCACAGCCCGCTCTTCCCCAGATGTGAGAATCAAATTGTTCAGACGTTGCCACATACTCTAGGATGAGGGGTAAAATCTTTCTCAGGAAGAGAACAGTTACTAGTCTATGCAATTAGTTTCAACTGTGCAAACAAATATTGCTGTTTCATGAGAGAAACTAAATAAAAGATATGAACGTAAAGAACGTCTTCCCTGGGGAGGTTCCTGCAGCTTCAGGGTCACTCCCAGTCTCTGTCACTTGGTGTTTTCCTTGTCATGGCACTCTGCATACATGTTACAATGGTGTATTTACCAACTGTCTGGGAGGGTGGAAGCCATACTCTTTATATTACTGTGTTTTGCAACTCCATAAATGATATAGTCTCAAATGAAGAAGTCAAATGTTTTCTATTTTGTTGTCTAATTGTGGCAATTTTATGCAGTTATAAAATGTGCTGTCCACATACGAGAAGAGCCTTGAAAGCCAGCCGTCCTATGTACGGAGCTGTCACCTCTTTTTTACACTCATTGATCATTCAGAATGAACCCCGATTTGCTATGTTTGGACCAGGTTTGGAAGAACTGAACACATCTTTGGTGTTGAGTTTGATGTCTTCTGAGGAACTTTGTCCCACTGCTGGTTTGCCTCATAGACAGATTGATGGTAATTTTCATGCTAATATACAATACGTTTTTAAATTAAATCTTGTAGCGAAATAGAGAAATTGGTGCATGGACTCCCTGCTCCCACTAAATGGGAAAAAATTAATATAAGAAGTATGTTTTTGCTTAATTTCTCAAATTTGTATAATTTAAAATTTAGTATGCTAAAATACATGATTATATTTTAGCAGTGTATATCATGTTTACCATATGAAAAACTTACCAAGGAAAACCACTGAACACCTATTTGCAAATTATTTTATATGCTGGGATTTTTGAAAAAGAATTATATTATCGCATCTCTATAGAAAAAAAAAAACAAAAACAACCCACAAAACAGCGTGTGACCTTTTGGTAAAGTGGGAAAGTATCATAAACATGAGTACTGATCCACAATGTAAGATGTGCCTTACTCATTATACGGCACAGATATAGAGATGCAGAACAAGTCTTGGTCTTCCACGACGACAATGGCTCTAAGACAGACAGGTATTTAGGTAATTAGAATGTGACTAGTTAGTTTCCGAATAGAAAGATAAGAACCAAAGAAGGCTGCTCATTGAAGATGATGCCTGCTAAGACTCTTGAGTATTAGTAGCTGTTATCACCTTAAAAGAGGAAGGACAAAAGCACAGCTAGGTTTATAGACACTCTATAAACCTAGCAAGAGTGGAGCTGGGTAAACACCACCACCACATGGGATGCATGAGTATGTGGGAGCTGTTGAAGAAGTTTCCTTAGGGGGTTAAGAGGATGAAGATTTCATTTTAGAAAGCTTATTCCAGCTCCTGAGTAAGAACTCATTAGAAGAGCCTAAAGAAGCTGCTATAATTTATGATTTAAAAACATGAAAGGGGTCATTGGATGAAAACGAATGAACATTGAGGATGAAAGTTGATGCAATGAATAAGGATTTTGTAATAAGGATAACAGATTTCTGCCTTGTGGTTTCTGTTGGGTTTAAAGTTGTTCACTAGGGTAAGGATTCACCAGAGGAGAATGACGTTTGTGGTTACTGTTTTTGGTGGCAGGAGCTAGGGATCTTGTCAGTTTTATTTTTACTAGTATCTGTAATGCCAGACACATCATAGGTTCCACACTATGGTGGTTTGAATGAGAATGTGCTCCATAGTCTCATATATTCACTTACTTGGCCCCCAGTTGGTAGAACTGTTTGGTAAGGATTAAGAGGGGTGGCCTTTTTAGAGGAGGTACATCACTAAGGGAGGGCTTTGAGGTTTCAAAAGCTCACATACCATTCCCAGTTAGCCCTCCCTCTGCATGTTTATGTCTCAACTGTAAGCTCTCAGCTGCTGCTACAGCCTGCCTGCTGCCTGTTGCTATGATCATTGCCAGGATGGTCAAATGGTCAAGGACTCTAACCCTCTGGAGTCATGAGCTCCAAATTAAGTGCCGTCTTTTATAAGTTACCTTGGTCATGGCGTTTTGTCTCACACACACACACACACACACACACACACACACACACACACACACGGTAAATGAATGGCTTACAGATTGTGTGTCCAGGTCAGAAGAGCAAGAGCTAGAGAAATTAACATTTGGGAGTCGTAAGTGGTTCAGGTCCACATGGACTTGGAAGTTTAGGAGGATGGAGGGAAAGATAGTGAGCTGCATGCTGAAATCTACGTGGAGGAGGGGATGATGATGGGTGACAAAGCTGAGGACAGAGACTGCTCTCCAGCTGATTGGTGTGTTTCTCAGATGGAACTATTCCAGATGGTTCTTGAGAAATGGTTTAGACAAGTCTTTGGGAGCAGAGAGATAAGCCCACTTCTTCACCGTAGGGTCTGAGGAAATAAGCAATTCTGATAACTGAGAGAAGTATTACCTAAGGCAGGCCAGTTTCAGGCAAGGACTCATAGTAGAAGCAACAATTCAGGACAAGCCAGAAGATATGAGGAAATTTGATAATTATGAAATGGCAATTACGTTCTTCTTACAGAGACTTAAGTGATTGCTGGGAAAAGTCTACAAGGTCAGAGAAGAATATAGGTTGCAAAATAAGTTGGGCTCAGGTTAGACATGTTTTGAAAGAATAAATTTTGGAAATTAAACTGATATAAACAAACAGCAGAAACATTTGGTTCTGTTTTCATGTGCTTTCTGTGGACTAACATGGCTGGAGGAGCAGAAGATCATGCAGTTTGGGATAGTTATAGTTTTAGTACCCACAAGTCCAAATCTACACATGTGATACTTAGAATGGTAACATAAGATGACATGACAAAGCTTATTTAAGTAGAATTTGAGAATTAGGTGAATGAAAGACTGGAGTTCTCTCTAATGAGGTAAGTGAGGTCAGGCTATATTGATTTGTTTGTATATCTGGAGGCCCGCGGCTTTGTAGAGACGAGAAACACTTAGATATGTATCATCAAGCAATGTATCTGCTGCTGCAAGAAAGGCTAGGTAAAGCAAGAGGATTTAGAGGACTGGCTAGATTCCAGAGTTTTAATTGGTACCAAAAGGAGAATGGCCATGGAGAGAAGTGGACAGATCTGAAGGGACATTTGTGTAGCAAGAACTAGAGTGATGGAATCAAGGATGTTTCCTGGAAACCAAAAAAGACATTGATCATGAACAAGACAACCACCACCACCACCACTACCACCACCACCACCAACAAAACAGAAGAGGCCAAGAAAGGGACAGCAACAGTGTTGGGTGACTCAGACAGAAAGGAGTAAGACGCCAATATTAGCAATCTAAGGATATCACATGTTAGAGCTCAGGCAATCCTCGAAGCAACCCCTAAGAGGTATAGATTATTTCATTTTTGTGTTGAAACAGTCTCACAAGTAAGTGACTGTCCTGGCAAGCTTAGGATTCTAATCCACATCACTCTAATTTTCCAAATTTCAGCATCAGAAGTTCTGGCTCCATTTCTAAGGCAGTTCTAATGCTGCACCACATGCTTATAAACAGTTTTTCATAGGGGAAGAAGGGGCGAATGTATACATGGATTATAAGACCAGTGGAGGTTGGAAGCATAAAATAGGGAAAGGAGTCAACATTGAGGATTAAATAGAAGTAGTTACCATGCCCCGGCTGCTACTGTAATGTTTGTAATGATGACTGAAGACTGATGAGCAAAGCTGTGCTTAATTCTCTCTCTGTATTTGTGCTGCCTTGTGAGTTCACAAGTTCACACAACCTTTTTGTCTTCATCACAAGCATTGCATTTTATTCCACAGTTGCATGTAACTTGCTGGTTTTTTTTCCTTTGCCCTTTTTGATTTCACTGCGTAATTTTCCAGTGGAATTTTTTTATGTTTTTATTATTGGCTTGTTTGTATAACTGACTTTCTCGTGTAGGTATTGGATCTGGAGTCAATTTCCAGCTGAGCAATCAACATAAATTCAACATCCTTATATTATATTCGACTACCAGGTAAGGCTGCCTGCTCAGTGGGCTGCCTGAAACATCAGCAGTGGAATGTTTTAGTGGGATGGAACCTGTTTAATGTCTTTTTCTTATGTTTACATTTTTTTTCTTGCAGAAAGGAAAGAGACAGGGCAAGGGAAGAGCATACAAGTACAGTTAACAAGATGTTCAGCCTACAGAGTGAAGGAGATGAACATCAAGGAAGCCGCTACAGTGTGATTCCACAAATTCAGAAAGTGTGTGAAGTTGTAGATGGCTTCATCTATGTGGCAAATGCCGAAGCTCATAAACGTAAGCATTCTTTTCTTTCTTCTTCAAGGTACTATGACTTCATTCTTTGCAAAATAAATAATCCTATCTTTATAGCACTATAGTAATAGAACAGTTAGATTTTACCACTGTGACTTTCTGGCCACTACTGTCACTAGTGTTTTCAAACCTTGTACATTAGGACTACATGGGAACTTCCTAGCTTGCCACATTGTGATCCATAGATTTGGCCTGTTATCCTAGACATCCGGTTTTTATAAGCACCACGGAGTCCTGATATCTATAGCCATATTTTTGTATAGTTCTACATTTTAAAACTACTGATGCTTTCTCTGCCTCTGATATATTTAAATAATTTATGTAGGTAACTGAAAATGTATTAGTTTATTCCATCCATACTGTAGAGAGGATGTTAGTTGAGTTGATTAGAGTTAATTAAATCAGTGGATTGATAATACTCTCCACATACTCTGAATAATTGTCACTGACAATATTGTTTTGGTGGTGACATTGCTATATTATTGGACCATGAACCAGTATTATAATTTCCTCCAAATCCTTTGTGTACAAGGTAGAATATAAATATACAATAAATGATTTATTATGCATATTAAATGATTTATTATGCATGTTGCTTATATATAATACGTACAATACATATATCATAGTTATTTAATGTGTTGATTTTAATTTACAATGAATTTATTTTTCTACCAATCTGTTAAGTCCTGGAGGCAATTATACTTAGAAATCTTGGATAAATTATTCATAAGAAAATAATAAATTATTGTGTTATTATAGGACTGTAAAAGGAAAAATTAAAAGCAAAATAAAAGGTAGATTGATTTGTTCAACTAGCAGTTGGTGAGTTACCAATAGTTGCAGAGGTCAGACCCTGTATTTGTTGGTGGAGATAAGACTGAGAGCAGAAACTGATAGAGAACTCACTTTCATCTAGTCTTCCAGGTTGGTTCCAATAGCCCCCTGTAAAATGGGTAGAAAAAGTAGGATTATTAGCCTAGTTCTTAACTGAGGCCTCAGACTCAATCCCAAGCATGATGGATAAAAATAAATTATTTAATTTATACCCACTTACGGAATTGTTTCCATGGAGCTCTGCTAGATTTTCATCAAAAGTTTAGTGGTAGGACAGGAGCCCTCTGAGTCCTCTGGGAAAGAGGCATGTGTTGATCGGCTGCTGTGCAGGTGAGAGGGACCCTGTTTTCTATGTCATTTTCTCAAATGAAGCCATAGCTTTCTGTCAACAGTGATAGGATGAGAAATCCCTCTGCCTCTTATTCCACCAGAGACCGACTGCTCCTGAGAGAAGGGTAGAAAGCAAAGCTCTTTGCCTGAGCACAGGGGTAGGAATCGAGTTTGTAGCAAGCACCCTTTTGTTTTCTGATTCTGTGGAGGGAAGGATGTTTTCACAGAAGACCTTTCTATCAATACAGGGCAGAATTCAGTAGTCATGCTTGGACACCAAGAACGCTTCCACTATTCATGCTTAGGTGTGGTTGATATATTGTATTTCCTAATAAACCTTATCTGAGGGTCAGAGAACAGAACAGCCACGAGATTAGACATAGAGCCAGAAAATGGTGGCACACACACCTTTAATCCTATCACTTGGGAGGCAGAGATCCATCTGGATCTCTATGAGTTCAAGGCCTTACCAGGAACAGAGCCAGGTGTGGTGGCACATACCTTTTATCCCAGCACTTGAGATCTCATGTCTTTGCTTGGGAAAGACACACACCTTTAATCCCAGGAAGTGATGGCAGGAAGCAGAAAGGTAGATAAGGCCTGAGGACCAGGAACTAGAAGCTTTTTAATCTTTTAGGCTTTTGAGCAGCAGTTCAGCTGAGATCCATTCAGGTGAGGACTCAGATGCTTTCCGTTTGAGGAAACAAGATCAGTTGAGGAATTGGCGAGGTGAGGTTGGCTGTGGCTTGTTCTGTTTCTCTGATCTTTCAGAATTCACCCCAATACCTGGCTCCCCTGAGTTTTTTATTTAATAAGACCATTTAGAAATTCATATTATACTTAGGGACATACCATCCTAAGACTGAAGCTGGTGTGTAAAAACAGCCTGGACCTCACTACATAACTTGGGCTGGCCTTGAACTCATGGCATTTATTCTGCCCCATCCTCCTGATTGCTGGTATTACAAGTGTGATCTATCATACCTAGCTTAGAGAGAATTTGAATTCTCTGTGTTGGCATTAACTATAGCATTAGAGGCCAAATCCACCAATGATAGACTACTTTGACTCCAACCAATGTGTTAATGGCCCAGCAGTCAAAGGAACATGCCTGCTTCTAAGAGTTGGTCCGCTTTACCTCCGTCTCTAACTGCTTTTCTAATTAAAATGCCTAGCATTAAATCTAAAAGTTTCTGAGACAGAAAAAGAAACAGTGGCTTGTATCTGTAGGCCAAGCTTCTTGGGAGGCTAATATAGGGGAATGGCTTGGGAATTTTGTTTACCACATGCTGTGAGTGATCTGGACCCTCCAGTAAAAAGCAGAGGTAAAAAATCTGGATGAAAAAAAAAATAGAGCCAATTTTATGCTCAGATATTGGAAGTAAGGCCTTTGAAAGACAGAGTAGTCAGACAGTTGCTGAATGTGTAGGAGAAAATGATCATGTCATAGAAAGTTACTTTAAACCGTCGGAGCACCGGAATGTTCTCGTGACTGTATTTCTTTATGTCATCATCAAAATTTCTATCTTTGAAAGCGAGTTTAATACACAATTTTGTGGGAGAATGATAAATAAATTAGCAATAAAGGCAGTTTATTGTGTTTAAATCCTGGTAAAAATTTTAATTGCTTTGTGTGCTGTTTTTAACTATAATTATTTTTAGAGTAATACATAAGTAATGTAAATTACAAATTTTAACTTAAATTCCTTAGGACATGAATGGCAAGATGAATTTTCTCGTATTATGGCCATGACGGATCCAGCTTTTGGATCGTCAGGAAGACCAATGCTGGTTTTATCTTGTATTTCTCAAGCAGATGTAAAAAGAATGCCCTGTTTTTATTTAGCTCATGAGCTGCGTCTTAACCTTCTAAACCACCCATGGATGGTAAGGTCCTAGCTGCTCTGGTAACAAAGAATTTATTTTTAGTGAACTTTATATTGTATATATTTATTTATATATGTGCACATGTATGTGTGTTTGTGAGCTTTCTTTTATGGTAACAAAATACCCAAGACAATAATTTAAAGAGAAAAGAAAGCATATTTTCTCTCAGTTTATGTTTTGGCTCATGATCAGTTGATCCTCTTGATTTTGAGCCTGTGGCAAGGCCGATCATCATACTGTAAATAGTATAGAGGATATAGAGATAGAGGAAACTTCTGTCTTGGAACAAAGGGGAAGAGAAAGAGGAAGGGGCTGAGATCCCAAGATGACCTTCAAGGAACATCCCAAGTGACCTCCCAGGAGTCACCACTTCTTGAAAATTTCACCACTCCCTAACAACATTGTGGGGTAGGGACCAGGCCTGTGACACGCAGAACTTTAGGGAACACTAATTGGAACAACAACATTCATTTTTGAAATGAACTACCACTCTAAAGTGAATTTTAAGGGCTTGATTGATGGCTGGGAATAAATTTGGATGGTCATCTGTTCCCTACTCACCCCTCCTATGGTAGGAGCAGAAAGACAGTAACTGGGGGTGGTTTCAAGGACCCCACTCTTGTGGTTTTCTCAGCACCAATGTGTATGCTTTAAGAATCTTAGGATGAGTAGCATTTCCCATGTAAAAATATAGGTTGTTGGAGCTAAGGATGTTGCTCAGTGGTGAAGTACTTACCCAATAGGCAGGGGACTGATGGGTTTGGTTTCCAACACCCCTGAAAATGTACATCTCATGGGTTAGTGCTTTCAATTTTATTTGAATAATGAAGCCTTTTTCTCAAATGATAGCTGACATGAAACTCCATATTGTCTACCTGCCTCTGCCTCCCAAGTGCTGGGGTTAAAGATTTTCCTTTTTATCTACCTAAAGGTTTGTTGATTTTGTTTAAAATTCAGAAAACCAACTGTTTATCTTTTAAATCATTGTTTCATTTATTTCTACTGTTTTCTTGGTTGTTTCTTTCCATCTCATAATATGGTGTTTGTTTTGCTCTGATTTCCCTAAACCCCTGAGATACATCATTAGCATGTTTATTTGAAATCTTATTTATTTACTGGGGCTTGGGCCCAAAATATGCCCCTACCCCTGTGTGTGTGTGTGTGTGTGTGTGTGTGTGTGTGTGTGTGTGTGTGTAGCTTAAGTTTTTCTGTGTCCCACCTGGCCCACGGTCAGGACAAATCTTTTGCACTCGCGTCCCCCAAGTAAACACACAGATGCTTCTATTAATTAAAACTGTTTGGCCATTTGCTCAGGCTTATTACTGACTAGCTCTTACACTTAAATTTATCCATAATTCTTATCTATGTTTAGCCATGTGGCTTGGTACCTTTTTTCAGAGTACTGCCTTCATATCTTGCTTCCTCTGTGTCTGACTGGCAACTCCTGACTCATCCTTCCTGTTCCCAGAATTCTCTTCTCTGCTTGTCCTGCCTGTACTTCCTGCCTGGCTACTGGCCAATCAGCATTTTATTTATTTACCAATCAGAGCAACACATTCACAGCTTTTTATTAGACAATGAGAATGAAGTTTTTGCACTCTCTGCCTATGTAGCAATCCAAATCAGACCACATTAGGAAAAAAAACAAACAAACAGTTTAATGTGTAAAGCATTCCTGGATGATTCTCCAGTCCCCAAGAGAGGAGACAGGGACGAGAGACTGGAAAACCATGTATCTGTTTTCTGGGATGCAGCTTAAATACCCTGTGGGAGTGGTGTTGAGCATCTCTAGGGGAGGAGTCGTGTTTGGCGGGCTTTGAAGGGGCGGGTTTGGGGAAAGAAATGGGGGAGGGGAGTTGAGGTGGATCTTCCACCAGAACATTCCAGACTTTTGGGTATATGGATGCCAGAGTGCCAGGGGCTGAGGTGAACCTTCCACCAGAACAGAGAGTAATTCATATTCACAGTGTACAGAAAGATTGTTCCACAGCATTGTTTCCCATTTTTATTTGTCCTTCTAATTTATCCAATGGCCCATTGTTTAGTGGCATGTTACGTCTATGTATTTGTCCATTTCTAGTTTTTTGTTGTTGTTATTTCTAGTTTTATTCTGCCTTTAATCATAAAAATACATGATTTTTTTTAACTTAATTGTTTTCATTGTTGAAGATTTTGTGGTCTAAAATAATGTCTATTCTAGAGAATGTTCCAATATATGATGAAAACCAAGTGTATATTCTGTAGTTTTTAGGTAAAATGTTCTCTAAATGTCTGTCAGGTCCATGCGGCTCGGTCAGCTCTGCAGAATGTCACATTTATTAGTTGGCCAGTTAGGTTCATTAAAAAGTGTTTTAGTTTTTAAAGTGGATCCTTTGGAGGAATTGTTTTCCAGGATGTACAAGAAGCCTGTCCCTCCCATTTCCAGAGCTGAGTTCTGAGAAATAAGACTAACACTAACATGGTTAGAAGACATAAGAGAAGATCACTTATTTACATGATTGTGCCCAGCGATAGTACTTGAAAAACGTACTCAGTCTTTGTTCAGGTCATTTTATTTTAGCTCATATTGTTTAGCTCAAAAACAAAATAATGTCTAGAGAAATGTGTCTCACCCTAAGATTCTGGTTTGAACTGACAGCGTCCTCTCTCACCTGCTCACAGGTCCAGGATATAGAGGCTGAAACTCTGACTGGTTTCTTAAATGGCATTGAGTGGATTCTTGAGGAAGTGGAATCTAAACATGCAAAATGATGTTCCTTTTGGACCTTCGGAAGCCTCAGGGCATGACGTGGTGTGTTTCCCGTCGTCCATCCTGTTCCTGCATTTCTGTAGGAGGGCTTTACACAGGACAGCTATAGCTGCCGTGATCCTGACTCTTGACCATAAATCAGTTGCAAGTTTCAATCATACTACCTTTCCCTGAAATGAACTCTCACATTTTTGATAACTTTTATATTTTCTGTCTTTTTGAAAATATTAAATTCTGCAAAAAAAAGTTTGTGATTCTCTCATTCCTTGTGGTTTCTCTTTTTTTTTGCCAACAAGTTTGCCCTGATGGGAAATAATCAACCTGCTTAGCTTAGGGTATTTTCAGGGGACTCACTAATTGGCTATCAGAAAGGAGTTTTTAATCTATTCTCAATACTAGTTATACTAGTTATGAAAATTTCAATAGAACTGCATTAATACTATGGCCAAAACCTCTGTTCTTTTTCGAGAGACTAGAAAGAATATTATGTTATAGCTGATATTGCTTCAGTGCAAATGAGTTTTTCCTGGAAGTCATGAAGAAAACATCCCAGAGATTTACATGTGTGATACTACCTCACCAAATGCCCGTGTCTTGCAGAGGAAATAAGCTAGCACCCCACTGGAACTGGGGAATTTTCAAGTTACAGTGAAAGGAATATAAATGGTTCTGTATTTAAATGTATTGTTTTGTGGAGAAAGCTGTACCACACATATGATCGTATCCTTTCTTAATAGTTGGGTGATTGTTGTTGCCATTTTGACCTTCTGGTGAAGGTCTTGCTGGTAGAATTCGCAGCTGTGCTGGACCTCACATGTCAAGAGAGACCTACGTGGGACTAACTGGGAGAGGATGTTCCTGAGCTAACACATGTACTCATGAATCCGTTGAGCTCATGAATAGCTTCAACCCACTCAAGAAAGCAGCTCCCAAACTGGCATTTAAAGATCCCATTTGTTCCTTCCTCTTAATAGTACATATAAGGGATTAAACTCTCTCAACATGTACTTCAGAAAGGAAAAATTGTGTAAAATCACAGCCACATATTTTTATTGGTTTTAGTTGAAGCAACAGAGACACAGAGAAGTGGGGAATTCTATACCATTCCAGTCACATACCATGGTATGTCTAACTAGGAAGGACATGAGATGGGAACTGCAGATTTCTTCACCTAAGTTAAAGAATGACCAGTTATTACAATGTTAACTGAGAAATCAATTCCTTGGGGCCATTGAGATGACTCAGCAGGAAAAGCCGACACCCCAGGGTAGGTCCTGTGTTAGTTACTTCCCTGTTGCTATGATAAGACACCCTGACCAAGGCAGCTTATAAAAGAAAGCATTTAATTTGGGGGTTCATGATTCCAGAAGGTTAGAGTCCATTCCCATCAAGAAAGGCAACATGCCAGTAGGCAGGCAGGCAGAGTGCTGGAGCAGTAGCTGAAACCTCACATCTTGATTCACAAGCATCAGGTAGACAGAGAGCTAATTGGGAAATGACATGGAAATCAAAATCCCCCCTAGTGACAAAGCCACACCTCCTAACCTTTCCCAAATGGTTCCATAAACTGGGGACCAAGCATTCAAACATATAAGTCATTGGGGCCACTCTCATTCAAAACACCACAGATCTCCTGAACCTACATTGGATGGAGAGTATCAGCTCCTAAAAGTTATTCTCCGACCTCTACATATATGCAATAGCATGCATGCATATATGAGCATGTGTATACACACATGAAGAAACGCACAGTAACAACTTTAAAAGACAATTTCCTGGACTCTGTTATGGTTCACTAAACTCTCATCAGTGCTGTTTAGGAGATGAAGTAAATAAAAAACAGCTAGGCGTGGAACCTCTGATGTTGACAATGACCTCATTCAAATCCCAGTGATTCCAATTCTTGTCCACATGACCAAGTAAGTTTCTTAAATTCTGAATTCTTGTTTTCTCCTGTACAGAACAGGGATCACTATATTTGCTTTGAAATTGAGTTTTGGCTCTACCAAGAGCTAGATGTGAGCATCAGGATATTAACTCTCTGTGGGAAGGTCTTCACTTCGGTGCTAACCTAAGTTTTCTTTTCAGTATCAATCTGAGATGATTATTCTGCTTGGACAGCCACTTAACAGCTATGGATCGTATGATTAAAAAGTAAGGACCAATATTTCATCATCCAAACTGCTGAAAAATAACTGGAAAAGTGTGCCCTAGAGATGGTATGAGAACCACATGTATTTATTTGTAAATGTTGTGAACTAAATTATATCCTTCTAAATTCATGTGTTGAAATCTGCTAGGATACCTCAGTATACCTCAGAATGTAACTATATTCAAATGGAGGGCTTGTTTGTTTGTTTGTTTGTTTGTATATTTTAGACAGGGTTTCTCTGGCTGTCCTGGAATTTGCTCTGTACATCAGGCTTGCCTCTGCCTCTTGAGTGCTGGGATTAAAGGTGTGTGCCGCCACAGCCAGCTGAGGGACTTTAATTAAGGAGGTAATAATGATCAAATGGGATTATATGATCACACCTAATCTAACAGATGTAATGTAATATAACTACTGTCCTTATAATCAAAGAGGCACATTAATGATGTGGGTGAACAGAGAAAAAACTCCATGAAGACACAAAAGACTGATATTTGTAATCAAGAGACCTCAAGAAAAGACCAACCTATCAATACTTTCATATACCCTTCAGGAGTGTGACAAAATCAACTTCTATCTTTTTCAGCTGTTTGAACTATTTTGCCATGGCATCCACAGAAAACTAGCTTCACAATTGAATGTTGTTTTATATTGGTTTTAGGTTGTTGTCTTGCAGAAATCATACAGAAGGTCTTAATATATAATGGTATTCAGTTTTATAACTACAATTAAAATAAGCATATGTTAAAGGACTATTGGCTTTATTTCTACCAAGGAAAAGTATAATTCCCCATATTATTGTCAAAATTATTTTTCTGAAATCTTGATTCTATTTCATTACTCTTTAGAACTCAGTGGCTCACCATTCCTTTTAATGAGTCCAAACATTTATAGCTTGATCTCACGATACAAAAAGAGCAGTTTTCTCAGTGCTTCATTGCATGGAGTAGGAAGACAGAACTAGTGATTTGTGGAAATTGTGATTGTTACCATAGTGATGGACTATCAAATTTGTCATTCTGAAATACATCCAACAACATAATCAAATCACACAAACATTAGACATCTTCATTTATGAGATATTTCAGATTTGTAGTAATAGAAAATATAGAAATAATGAAGCTTAAGATTTAGTTCAGGCCTACTGTGTGCCAGGCTTTGTGCCGTTTCTGGGGCTACAGAAATAAAAACCAGTGCTATAAAGCCCTCAGCCAATGGCTTTTTCAGCAGTTTGGTATCAGCTGAAGTTGGACTAGTTTCCAGTGGTATATAAATTGGTGATAATTATAAATCGACAATGTTAGTATACAAAAAAGTGAATTCCTCATCTAATGAGAGAGACAAGATTTAAACTTGAAATTATTGGTTTCTTTTCAGGACATTTTAAACTGATAGCAGAAGTGATGAGCATTAGGGAGACCCAAGCTTTTGAGAAAGGCTTTGACAATGTATGTCAAGTTTATTAAAACCATTAACTGTTTTGACTTAGTAACTTAGTTTTTAAAGCATATTGTGGTGTTTGAAAGAAAATGGCTCCCAGAGGGAGTGGCACCATTAGGAGGTGTGGCTTTGTTGGAGGAAGTGTGTCACTGGAGGTGGGCTTTGAGGTTTCATATGCTCAAGTGAGGCCCAAGTGTCTCTCTCTCTTCCTGCTGCCTGCTGATCCAGATGTAGAACTCTCAGTTACCTTTCCAGTACCATGCCCTCCTGCATGCTACTATGCTTCCTGCTACGATGATAATGAACTAAACCTCTGAACTGTAAGCCAGCCCCAATTAATTCTTTTCTTTTATAGGAGTTGCCATGGCCATGGTGTCTCTTCTCAGCAATAGAAATCCTAACTAAGACACATATCTTTAAAGAATAGTCACTGATTTGCACAAAGTTACAACTAATTGAAATAAAAAAAAAGAATTCCACATGATAACCGAGAGAAAGCAAAAAAAAATCTTCACAACCACACATGCTATATTAACAAGCTTTTCATTACTTTAGTAAAATGCCTGGAATATTAAATTTTAAAGAGATGAGGCGAATTTTGCTTCAGGGTTCTGGAGTTTCTAGTCCCAGACAGGGCTGCCCCATTGTTTTGAGCCTTTGGTAAGGACAGCATATGGCAGAAGCACATGGTAGAGAAAACCACTCATGAGTCAAGGAGTAGAAACAGAAAATACCAGATGGTGGGACTGTGTAACCTCTAAGGACTCCCTCGGTTTCCGTATCTTAAAAGGTCCATAGAACTCTAATACTACCACCTGGAGGCCAAGACTTTATGTCTGGACCTTTAGAGGACATTATATATATTTCAAATCAGAGAAAACAAAAACAAAAACAAAATCAAAACCAAAACAACACTTGGTTGAGAAACTTTCAACCACAAAACTATAAAGAGAAATAGCATGTAAGCTTTGTGAATTACTATGTGTTTTACCAACTTACCATTTGTCACCAACAACAGTGGTTAGCACATAGTAGGTATGTGGTAAATATTTTTAGAATGAATGATGAAAGAATATATGATGAAATATGGCCTTAAAATGGCTTTAAATTATGCCTAAATTCATAAAAAAGGATCACAGTATATTTTAAGTAAAAAGGCATACTGTAAAACAGTGTTAAAATGTTGCTCTTATGTTCATTCAGTCTTCTTGTGTTTTACATTTAAAAGGCATAACTTTAGCCAAAGAACACATTACCTTTTCAGAAGTCAAGGTCTCAAAAATGTAGCCAGGCATGGTGGCATCCTATAATATGAGCTACTCCAGAGGCTGAGGCAGGAGGATTACAAATCCAAGGACAGTGTGGACTAATGAGTGAGTGCCAGGCTAGCTTGCACAAATTAGTGAGACCTGTCTCAAAAACAAAAAAAGTAGAGAAGAGGGCTGGTGGCATGTCTCATTGGCAGAGCACTTACCTAGTATGTGTGAGGAGGCCCTAAGTGTTAAATCCTCAGGACTACAAACAACAAAATAAGAGAACAAAAAATTAATATCTGGTAGAGAAATATGCCTGGATGTTGCTGTAGAGGTGGAAAAAAAAATGACCTCCTCCTGTTCATCCTAAAAGGTCACAGCCAACACCCGTGTAATAAATCAACAAGAGAACATAATAAACTTATTTAACCTACTGTTATGTAACATAAGACCCAACTGAAGGCCCAATTACTTAGGATGCTTTTGTATTTGGGTTTTTGACATGAAATACTAACAACCGTAGAAAGATGGATTTAGGGAAAAGGATATTACCGCATGCTGATCAACAGAGTGAGAAAATGAAGCAGTCTATCTGGGATTTTCTTGGCCTCTCTGTGTAGCACACTTTTTTTTTTTAGATTTTATTAATGTACTTTACATGTATTTGTCACACGTTTGCATGTGTATGTGTGTGCACTCATGTGGAAGTAAGAAGACAACTTGTGGGAGTTGATTCTCTCCTACCATGTGGGACTGAACTCAGGTCATTGGGCATGATGGCAAGTACCTTTATCCACCGAGCCATCTTGCTGGCCAAAATTGGTTGTTTTGATCTCCATCAGACAAGGTAGGTCTGAATGTTGGTTTACTCAAAATAGTAAGGTAAGTAAAAATTGCAGTAAAAAAATCTTAAACTTCATGGCTGGCTTTGGGGAGCAGCGGTTCTAGCTTCCATGACCCACTTTGAAGAAGAGGAATTCTATTTCCTGAGATTTGCTTGGGCAAGGGAGAAAGAGGAAACAAAGGCAGGAAGACAGAGGGTCAGAAATTTGAATTCTGCGGCTGTTTCTGAAGCTTCTCTCTGGGTTTTGTTTTCTGAGCCACAACAAAGCAGTTATCTTTAAATTTTGGTACTGGAAAAAAATACAGCATTCTTCTTGTTGAAAGCACTTGCCTTGGGTAATTTTCCCTTCCAGAAACTACCTGTCTGATGCCTTTCAAAAGCTCTTGCCAGCTTTGCCAGCTGGGCCTGGTGGCACACACCTTTAGTTCCAGCACTTCGAAGGTAGAGGCAGTGGATCTCTATGAGTTTGAGGCCAGCCTGGTCTACAGAGTGATTTCCAGGATGGCTGGGGCTATTGCACAGAGAAATTCTGTCTTGAAAAACAAAAACCAAAATAAACAAAGTCCTTGCCAATTGAAAACAAATAGTGAAGCTAAAGACTTTTACATACCGAGTAATATCTGAAAATGTTGCATGTTATATGGATCAGCTGCCGTCATGATAAACTTCATATAGTTCTTAATTAGCTCTCTGCCAAAACTAACTAAACAACCAAAACCAGATCTCCAGAAGCCAAGGCAGCTACCAAATAACCCCAGCAAGAATTCTCATTCGTAACAAAAGCTGCCGCCAAAGTATTTGTCCTGATTACAGAGCTTTAGCTGGGCTGCTGGACAATGGGAGAAAAGAAGTCACATATACCTGGTGCCTTCAAGGCCCCAAACAGAGCCACGTGATTCACTCTAATAGTCATGATTTCAACTCAGAATAAGTGCTTATAAATACCAGTGTTCACCAGTTCCTAAATAAGACTTATTGCTCAAAGTAAATGGGTGATGCGTACTATATTCCAGCACTCTATAAAGAGGTCTAGAAAAAGTCAAAAGAGAGGAGAGAATTCTTTCATGGGAAATGATAAGTGGATAAGAGTGCATAGACTATCAAAAAGAAAACTAAAAATGACAATGTACTTAACCACCTTTATCAATTAAAAAATTAAAATTAATCCACTCACTGTGGTGCTTTAGTGTTAATTGTAAACTTGACAAGATCTGGACTCATCCAGGAGACAGCCCACACTAAATATGGGTGGCAGCATTTCACGGGCTGGGGTGCAGGATTGAGTACAGTGGCGAGAAGGAGCTGAGTATATGCACTCCTTTCTGCCTGTGAACACAGTGTGACCAGCTGCTTCAGACTCCTGTAGTTTCCACACTACATGGATGGATTGTCCCTCGAACTGTGAGCCACAATAAACACATCCTTCCTTAAGTTCCTTTTGTAATGGTATTTTATCACAGCAAAGGGAAAAGGAACCCAGGATGACAAGGCAGGAGGGGTTTAGGCTGAAAGACCGAAGAACAGACTGTGGCATAGGACAGCTGCTGGGAGAATTAGACCAGAATACAGAGACAAGCTGTTGAGTAGCAACGAAGAACTTCCAGTGTGAATGGAGGAATAGGGGAGGAGTAATCAGTGGGACCTTGGTTCAGGAGTCCGGAAGTAAAGGTTTTGGGCATATATTTTGTGAAAATTAATGAGCCTTAAGCTATCAAAAAGGGGTGCTTTGGGAATTGTGAAGGATAGAAGAATAGTGTTCAGGCTATATAATCAATCTGGTACTCGGGCTAGGAGAGGGTTCAGTATGAATGTGGGGTGCTAAGAAATTAGAAGGACATAGTAAGAAAGCTGCCCTTTGTATAGGAGTAAGGTGGTAAGAGGCAGTGTGTGTAGGTTAGGGTCAAACTTAGAAAGGTTATAGTTTAAGAACCTGAAGACAGCAGTTTTGAGTGATGGTAACTTCCACACTAACGCCAGGCAGCTGAGATGGGCATGAAGGTCAGTGCTGTAGTTGAGGCTGAGGCTGAGGAACTGAGAATCAGATGACATTAAAAACGCTAAAACAAATGTGGTGTTGAGGCAGAAGAGGCATTCTCAGGAAGCCACTCAGTCAGCCCAGTGCTCTGTGATGCTTTGTGATTCAGAGATTTACTTAATCTATTGTCTTCGTGGGAAGGTTTTACATGAAAAATCCAATATATCTAATGAATAAATAAAAGAACATTAGAGTATTCAAATAATCTATTTCTTCTTGAGTATTGGTTGTACTTTTCAAGCATTTTTTTCCATCTCATATAAATTGCCCATTTTATTGACATAAGGTTGTCTAGAGATCTTATTAACTTCTCTTAAAATTGCACAACACAGCAATTAATGCATTCCCAATTCTATGGTTAGTGTAACTCAGTGTTAGATATCTGTAACTATTAAGATAGTCAACATAAGATTATTCTTATCATCTCAAGAAGAAACCTTGTTTTTAGCTATTGATACACCATCTGTTTATCCCTTCCTAACTTTTCTCAACACTAAATACTAATACACTTTCTCCATAGATTTTCCTATTCTGGGCATTTAATATAAATGAAATAAAAAAAGTGGTCCTGATTCCTTTCCATGGCTGTATTTAGATTTCTTATTGGCTTTTTAAAAAAAGATTCTTCTATATTTCCCTACTACATCTGTTAACTTTTAAGAACTTCAATCATACTTTTAGAGTTTAATTTTTTATTTGGCTTTTAGCATTTTTTTGCTAATCCTGTCTACTTTTTATTTGAGACGACATCATTTTTCTATTTTTTTATGTGTTCCATTTTTAAGGAAATTTCAAGAAAGAACAATAAACATTGAACTACATAATTTCTGTGCTTTTTTCAAACAGGCTCACCCATGCTATCTTTTTCATAAGTAATCTGTGGAGAGAGGTAACCTTTCCAGTTTCTCGATGTGGCCCGCTCACTTGGAGCTGGACCTCCATTTTGTTTATATGTGGTTCACATTGGGTTAAATCTTTTCTTTCCTTTGATGGAGTCTCTAGCATCTAGCAGCATTGCCAAGAAACAGATTGCTTTGATTCCTTCAGCTGGAGAGACCTTTGTTGCCTATGTGTTTCTGGTCCTGTGTCTTCTCAGAGGAGATCAAAGCCTAAGCCTTGCCAAAGCCATGAGATGTTCCTGAGCTTTTCTATCTCTGAGCAGAATTCCCTTACTGAGAGAGTAGTTGAACTGAGTGATTTGTTTTCACATCCCACGTCTTCTATTTGCTATCCACTAGGCCCATCACATTGTCATCAGAAGAGGCAGTACTATTTTTTTTCTCTTCCTGGAGGGGCTTCGGGGGATTGGGTGTCTCTACTCATTTCTGAGGATTAATATTGCATCCACTAACATACAAATAAGCTATTGCCCCCCAAGAAATCAGCATTGGGTTTTTTATCACCAAGAACTGCTACTTTTATTTAGAACTCACTTTATTTAGATTTCTTTGCATTTACTGCTTTTCTGGTTTCGAGTAATAGTTTTTATATTTTGTTTTATTTTGGGTTTTTCTATATTGTGTTTTGCCTATCACTCTTCCATGGATTAAAAGAAAAAGATAAGTTTTCATTTCTTTTTCTTTTGTTGTTGCAGCAACAATTTTTTATGATCTTCTCTATCTTGTTTGAGCCTCTTGCTGGCTTTTATATTGTCTCTTAGATACCTTGTGATTATCTAGATTCTCTCATTTATTAAAGCATTTCCTGACATGATGTCTGTATACAGTAGCTTCACTATAATTATTTAAGTAGTGATCACAATTATATTTTGTGAAACATTTTTCTGCATTCTCATCTTCCCTATAGTTACCATTATTTCATATTTATTCTGTAGTGTGGTGATCCAGAATTCTGTCTTTCTTTCTCTGTGATGGAGCTTGTGTTGCCTTTATATTCCTGACTTTCAGAATTAATCCTAAGGAAGTTTGCATGATATATGAGGCCTTACCTTGGCTAAAGCCTCAAACATTTCTTGTTACTCTTCCCACTTTACTATGTACTTATACTTTCTACATAAGTAACTGTTAGTGACATACGGCTTAGTCATTACCAGCATAGGCCTTTAAATGAGTTTGGAGTAGTGTTAGTTACTTTCCGTTGCTGTGATCAAACACCATTACCAAAAGCTACTTATGAAAGAAACAGTTTATTTTGGCTTACAGTTCGAGAGGGGGAGGATCATGGTTCCATAACGGCAGGGAAAGAGTGGCAACAGGTGGCCAAGGCAGGAAGTGAGAGATCACATCTTCAGCCATAGCCAGAAAGCAAGATGAACTGGAATTGGGACAGGGCTATAAACCCTCAGAGGCCAGGCCCACTGACACTTCCTCCAGCAAGACTAGACATCCTAAAAGATCCATCACCTCCCTAAACAGCATCACTAACTGAGGATGAAGTGCTCAAATTTATGAGCCTATAAGGGAACATTTCCCATTCTAACAGTCACAAGTGGGTTCATATCTTAAAGCCGTCATTGTGTGATCTTGGGCAAATTTCATTGCTTCTATGTGTCCACATTTCCTTAAACATAAAACAAACAGAAGTAACTACAGCATCTACCTCATCCGGTTCTTAAGAGGTTTAAATAAATATTTTGAAGTACTTAAGACAGTGACATGAAAAGTCTCTAAAAAAGTTTGTTTAGTAAGTGTGAAAGTTTTGGTGACTGGAATACTGATATTATCAAACTAAGCTATTTCTTGTCTCATAGAAAATTCTACTAAGAGAAATCCCCCTACCCTGCACCATGTAGCCAAATGCACCAACCAGGGCACTATAGTGATCTCTTTGTGATGAGGAGGAAGCCTAGCCCAGCACCCCACCAGGGCAACCTGAGTGGGACAGGGAGACCCCATGCAGGTCTGGGGCTGTCCACTACAGGCTCCAAGAAGAAAACAGGGGCCCACCTGGTACCTTGCAGTACCAGCCAGGTGGACACTATTAGAGTGAGCAGAGGTATGGGATTGTGTGGTTCATGGGAGAGAGAGAGAATGGTTCAGGTCCTGTGGACAGAGGCATATCTGAAGAGACCAGTAAAGAAGGGAGCAGGCTGAGATGGTGAGGGAGCTGAACCCTGGAATAGCAGCGACACAGGGAAAGCTTTCCCTGCACTTTGTCTGGGCAGCACTGCAAAGATGACCCTTTTGATGACAGCACAGGTGTGGGTGAGCCAGCCCCGAAGCTGTAAGCATGGGAGAGCTGTCCCTACTTCACATCTGGCAGACCAGCCCTACAGCTGCCCAAGCCCAGACCCAAGGATATGACTTGGCGGGGGCCCGTCATCCATCCCATCTATGATCTGCTAGAGCACATGGAGGGACCTGACCTGCAGACTCAATGCTGCAGGATCTCCACAACACAGAGTAACAAAAGGATATCCAGGAGGAGTCCTAATCGAGAGCCTGGCATCGATGGGGCTCCAAACCGGACCAATGACTCTTTGTAACAAACACTTGGATTCAGCTGCCTTTTTTTTTTTTTTTTAACTCTTTACTCTTTTGGCTCTTTGGGGAGGGTGGGGGGCACTGCCACCCAGCTCCCAAATAAATCACACATAGAGGCTTATTCTTAATTATGAATGCCCAGACTTAGCTTGCCTTGATTCTTGCCAGCTTTTCTTAACTTTAAATTATCCCATCTACCCTTTGCCCCTGGTTTTTTTCCTTTTCTTACTTCTGTGTATCTTATTTTCACTCCCACTCCGTGGCTGGCTGGGTGACTGGGCGGCTGGCCCCTAGCATCCTCCTCTCCTTGTTCTCTTGCTCTTTCTTCTTTTTTCTCCCCGATTTCTCCTTCTATTTATTCTCTCTGCCTGGCAGCCCTGCTTATCCTTTTTCCTGTCTTGCTATTGGCCATTCAGCTCTTTATTAGACCATCAGGTGTTTTAGACAGGCAAAGTAACACAGCTTCACAGAGTTAAACAAATGCAACATAAAAGAATGCAACACATCTTTGCACCATTAAACAAATTTTCTACAGCATAAACAAATGCAACACATCTTAAAATAATATTCTACAAAACTTGTAAGTAAAGATATATGGACAAAGGGGTTTATGGTGTGACTCACTACGTCACACTGCAGCTTACATGAGATTTTAAAGTTTTTCTCTTTTCCCTTTTTTTAGTTTGTTTCTTCTTTTTTTTCCCCCTTAAATTTTGTTTTATTGGGGGGGGGGCAGGTGCAGGGGCGGAGGGCACATGCAAAGAACAGGGAAATGAATGGGATCAAGATGCATGATGTAAAAGACACATAGAATAAATAAATAAATTAAAAAAAGAAAACTGCTATAAAAATTCTATTCATTTTAAGAGACAAGTGTCATGAAGTCATTTGGGGGACTGTCAGTGTCTTGTTTTTCGTTAGAACATCATAAATATTATAATTAGAACAGAAAATTTGCCAGCCAAATAGTTGATCTTTTTTATTATGAATTACCTTATCAACTCTGTACTGAAGTACACTGCAGAATCTACCTCCTAATTACTACCTTTTTCTTTGTGCTTCTCTGCATCTTAGTTAAAGAAAGCACAAAGGTGGTAATAAGGTATTGAGTCTGGTTTGACTTACTAATGTAACTCCCACAATTCTCTGGAATATCTTTAATAAGAAAATGTCCATATCACTACATTTAATAATGACTATTTAGTTGCTACCCTATGTTTTTGGTTCTAAGAACTATGTATCATGATACCACATAACCAGGATGATTTGGACGTCTTATATCATTTTGAAATAAGAAGTGCATGGTGCCACCATTATCAGAAGACTGTTCCTAAGTTCTGAAAAACATCCCTCTGCTATCCTTAGACCTGCAGAAGGTGGTACTGTTGCTATGTACAGAAGATGGAATCAGTGGGCAGAAAAATAGCCCTTTCAATGCAGCTTTTACAGTTTTGATCAGATTTGTTGGGCCCTGGCCCGGTTCCTTAGGGAGTTGTTGCCTTGCTTGCTGATCTTGATCAGATGTCCTCCCTGCCAGTTTCATTCCTCCTAAACATCTTACTGAAGGTTCCTTGTTTGCGTATCCTGCATATTGGTATAATGCTAGAATGTAAAACATCTGTAGCAAACTTTTGCCCTCCCAGGTTCTTCCACTGTGCTGTAAGTCTGTATTTAAGGCCTCCTCCCTCCTTCAATAAAGGGCATTCTACTGTGTCTTGTCTCTCTTTTTAATCCTCAGCCCCTCGCTGGGACATGGTGAATGGGTAGTAATGTGGGCATTGCTACTCAAATTGAGTTTTCAGTGTTTTCTAAAGTATGTTTTGAAGTCTTTTATCTTGGTTATGGACATCATTTGTCTTTTGGTGTGATGGGCTACAGTGTAAATCAAATAAAACGCTTTAGCATGGGGCATTTCTCATACTTACTTATTTCTAGTTTAACTTTTAAGTATACCTTTTTGAGGTTCTCTAAATCCTTGCAAACGTTTATTTAAGGACATTTAATTTAGAGGGTCTGTTTTCTTTCATTTTCCTCTGCTTTGTGGATTGTTGTGAAATTCTCCTCATCTGAAACATTTTGCCTTTCACTTCATACTTTTGATTATAGTAACTTGTGTGGATGCAGATTTTTATCTTATGTTAGTTTGGGCATGTCTTACTTTCCCAGGCCAGCAATAACTTAACAGAAAGGGAGACTAGATGGCAAAGTAGCTTTCTTAGCTCTGTAGTGCCCTCTTCTGTTTCAACGTTGATGCACAGGTTTTGGATTTTTTTTTTCTTTCTATGGTTTTGTTTTTATTTTGTTTGTTTATTTATGAATATATTTATTTAAGGCAGGATCTCATTCTATGACCTTCTGGCTGGCATGGAACTTCAGTCAAGTCCAACCTCAGCTTCTGGAGTGCTAGGATTTCAGTATGTGCAGTCACTTAATTAAGGTAAACTAGAAGGATAGTGACTAGACATAGCTTGGTTCCAGTTCTGCTTCATGTTTGTAGAAATTTTTCTTTCTGCCGCTTATATCTTTCTTCCCCTTTCCTTCCCCTAAACCTTCACTTTTCAAGTCTTTTTCACTTCCTGCAGAATAGGTATCGCTCCCACCTCTGGCTGCACGGACTCGAAGGTCCCTCCTTCAGTTCCCCATAGCCAGAACTCATCTTCGCAGAGATGCAGACTTGCTCTCAGCATCTCTGCCCACAGGATAGGCCTCATCTACAGGAAGGTGATTCGGTCTGTGTCCCACCCTGTCTCACAGTTGTCATTTTTACAAGCCGTCTGTGTCTGGCTCCAGAGAGTCATCTGCTGGGGTCTGGATGTCTGCTTTCCTCATTTCCTGGGAACGGCTTCACAGTCATGCTACAGGCCCAGGTTGTTGTCGGCTTTGTCCATCTTTATCACATCATATGGTGTATGCAGACATGTGAAGACCCTTGAGATGGCTACATCACCGCCTAGGATTTCAGCATCAGTTTTACTTTCTGAGAACTTGTCGTTATACAAGGCCTCCTCTTTTGAGTTGCAAGCTTTTGCCCTTTAATTTCTGCATATTAGTCTTAGATACGTCTCTTGGGATAGTAAAAAGTACGTCATTTTTTTCTTTCTTGTTGTTCTTTCTTGTTGTTCTCTCTTTCTTTCTCTCTCTCTTTCTCTTTCTTTCTTTCTTTCTTTCTTGTTGTTCTTTCTCTCTTGCTCGTTTTCTTTCTCTCTCTCTTTCTTTCTTTCTCTCTCTCTTTCTTTCTTTCTTTCTTTCTTTCTTTCTTTCTTTCTTTCTTTTTTTTTTGAGACAGGGTCTTCCTATGTAGCTCTTATCATGCAGACCACACTGGCCTCAAACTCAGAGATCCTCCTGCTTCTGACTCCCAAGTGCTAGGAATAAAGGTGTGCACCATCACGCCTAGCCAAAATTTTCTTTCAAACCAAACACAGTTGCTCAGTCATAAAAATCATCCCCCCGCCCATCCCGAACAACCATCCATACAGATCCTTTGCTCATGACTGATAAGATGGAACCTCGGGTTGCCAGGGGCAGTGGGAATGGGAGATACAGTTCAATGCTGCCAATCCACGGCAGCCTGAAGAGTTCAGAGACCTCAGTCCAGGTGGAGTGAGAATTCTTGACTTCAACATGGGAAGGAATTTCAGAATAAGTGAGTATGAAACAAAGTTAGAATTTGTTCAGAAAAGATTTTAACCAGATTGAAGCACAAGAATCAGGAGGGGGACTTTTAGGAACAGATACGACATGAAGACACAAGTGAAGACTTCTCAAGAGAGATTCACACATATGTGTCATAATAACAGCTATATGTAGAGTTTTGGTGAAGTAGCATTGTCTAAAGGGTTGTCAAAGAACTCTCCTATGTCCCTTTCCCCATTTGGGTAAATGAGATCATAGAATAATTCCATAGGTTACGAAGTCTGATTTAGTATGCTAGGTTACAAAAGAGTTAAGGCGTATCTTTGGATGGTAAATTTCATAGTCTTATTTGTGAGATTTGCAGAAAGTTACAGGTTTACAGAGGAGAAAGAATAAGGTTAAGCTCAGAGCATATGTGTTTGAGAACATGCGTCATTGTT
Organism: Peromyscus attwateri; assembly: GCA_902168425.1. Classification (NCBI taxonomy): domain Eukaryota; kingdom Metazoa; phylum Chordata; class Mammalia; order Rodentia; family Cricetidae; genus Peromyscus; species Peromyscus attwateri. The sequence goes on along the minus strand of CABHPP010142163.1, from coordinate 57,625 downwards.
ATTTTGACTTTTTAAAAAAAATTTTACTTGATTATTTTTAATCTATTTATTTCTTTCTATGACTGTCTATGCCCATTTTCTTAATTTTTAAAAAAGATTTATTTATTATGTATACAGTATTTTGGCATGTATACCTACATGCCAGAAGAGCCACCAGATCTCATTGTAGATGGGTGTGAGCCACCATGTGGTTGCTGGGAATTGAACTCAGGACCTCTGGAAGAGCAGCCATGCTCTTCACCTCCGAGCCATCTCTCCAGCACTATTTTAACATTTTTATTTTAAGTATCTCTATTTTATTTTTAAGTTTTTAATACTAAATGTTATTATTTGTACACACATGTGTCTATGTGCGGGTGCATGATGTTGGCACAGGCCGTACTATGTGCATAGAGGTTGGAGATCAGCTTTGGGGAGTTGGTTCTCTCCTTCCACTGTGGGATCTGTGGATTGAACTCACGTCATCAGTGTTGCATAGAAAATGCTTTGATCTGCTGCGCTAACTCGCTGTCCCTGAAATATCTTTCTTTAAAGAGAATTCTTTCCTAGGCCAGAGACTCTCTTCATTTGGAATTTAGATCTGGTGGGTTGATTGAGAATGGCCCCCATAGGCTCATATGTTTGAGAACTTGGTCCCCCAGTTGGTGGTACTGTTGGGAAAGATTAGGAGGTATGACCTTGTTGTCACTGGGGATGGGCTTTGAGGCGTCAAGAAATGTTCTATTCCCAGTCTGCTCTCTTTCTGCCTACTTTAGGATCAAGATGTGAGCTCTCAGCTCTTTCCTCTGCCATGATTTTGCTCTGCTTTTGTGGACTCTAACCATCTGAAACCATAAGACCAGTTAAATGCTTTCTTTTATAAGTTGCCTTGGCCACGGTGTTTTGTCACAGCAAGAGAAAAGAAACTAAGACACTAGGGCTGCAAAATGTATAAAACAGAGTCCTGCTTCACCCATCCTTATTTATGTGGCTTTAGCAAGAACTAGCATTCTTATGCAATGATGTAACAAATCCAGCTGTTGCTGAAATTGTACCATGGGGCACAATGTACTTAGGGCATTCAAGTGGGAAGATAAGAGATGAGGGAAATTGCATGAGGAGTGTAAGTTGAGAAAACGGAGTGGATGTAACACTGATAAGATTTTTTTTTTTAAATCTACTTCAGTGTTTAGTGGAAACAAAGTGAGACAGAATGAAGCTAAATGTTTCTCCATTGCCACCTCCATAAAGGCTCACATTTCTATTGAAGAGATAAGAGATAAACCTGAAACTTCTGCTACAGAAGTCAACATAAACTTAAGCATAGAGGAGAAAATGTGGTTTTCAAATCCATTAATTGGTCAGTATGAGGTCATAATGTTAAAAAAGAAATCTGTATTGCTCCTGCCTCCTTGTGAATTGGAATAGTATGAAAACCCCTTAATAGCTATGACAATTTTTTTTTGCTTTATCCATTTCTCATATTATCTGTTTATATACTAGAGTAATTGTATACATGATGTGAGACTAATTATGATTAAATGCTGTGTCCATGTTTATCTAGACAGTGCTAAAACCACATATTCTTTAAGCACCATAACATAACATGTCAGGAAAAGCACTGTAATTTTATCTTTAATGTTTATGTACTTTGAGACCTCATATTTGTGGCCCTGTAGAAACAGGGATAAGGGAAACAAAAATGAAGCATGTTCAACACACAGCCATCCACGTTTACGCTGCCAATTGTTAGGTAGCTAATGATATTAGCAGGCTTGAGTACTTGTGGATGAATCACTCCTTCAAAATAAGAAAGTATATGTACACATTTATACCATGCACACATGAACCAAAAAAGTGTTCACCGTGCAGCTCCTATTAGGTTAAAGCTCTGGAATGATAAGGAAGTGATTACGTTTGTTAATTGCCATATGTCCAACACCTGGGAGAACTACTGCCGTATATGTTATCAGTACATGTTTTTCAATAAAAAAGTAATCTAGCATTACGTTAGTTATCGTTTAGAGGTGACATGTATGTTTTCTATATTATGTAAAAATATCATAGACAAAAACCTAGTCGAGAAAGTCAGCATGCAGCCTGTGAGACATTTAGACACAGGTGAAGGAAGTTGCATACAAATGTTTGTACAAATACAGCAAAGAGCCCCCAAACAAGCAGATTCTTCACATTCAGGAGGCATGAAACATTTAAGACAGTGGTGGTGTCCTTAATCCAGTTACCCATTGTTGACATCCACTTGGATACAGGCATCCTTGTTACCTAAGAGGTTATCAGCAAACTCCTGGCTGAGAGTACTTGCAGCTAACAGATCAGCAAGTGTTGCCTGCAGGTATCATCCCTGCACTCATTTGCTGGCTCCTCATTCTTGTGCTCAACTGGTCCTGGTAACTACCCAGGAAAGACTGATGTGTCACAGAAAGGGCAACATAGAGCAAGAGCGAGTGTGCACAGAAGCATCTTGCAACACAGAATTCAAACACCAGGGTACCTCCATCTTTCTGGGACCTTGTGAAAATTCATTTTAACAGAATCAGAGGGTTCTGGTTATAGCCCCCACTGCAATGGTACTCAGGTGCCATGGGATTACAGAGATCTGCTCTAGGAATGATCTGTTAAGTACAAATTAAATAGTAACAGGCTTAGAGTCCTTTGCGGATAGACCACACTGTAAATGGAGGCTTTCTCTGTCACACTCCACCCAGAAGCCACTCTCAAATAATCACTCAGAGGCTTAATATAAATTATAAATGCTCAGCTAGTAGCTCAAGCTTATTACTAACTAGCTTTTACACTTAAACAGCTCATAATTCTTATCTATGTTTAGCCACCTGGCTTTGTACCTTTTCTCAGTATGATATTCTCATCTTACTTCCTTTGCATCTGGCTGGCGACTCCTCTAACTCTGCCCTCCTTCTTCCCATCATTCTTAGGTTGGCTTTCCCCCCTAACTTCCTGCCCAGCTATCAGCCTGTCAGCTTTTCATTAACCAATGAGAGTAATACATATTCATAGTGTAGAAAAGGATTGTTTTACAGCACCATACCCTTATAATCAGCAGCTTGTAAAAGCAAGAACCGAAGCTTTGGGACTCTGATTGTGTCTGTGCCCTGGAGGTCTTATGGCCCACTACCTCTACTGAAACAAACCATGAGTCAGAGACTGTTGGAGGAGATCTTTTTATTCAAGCCTGGGTTTGGGAAAATGTAGCAGAGATTTTGTGTTTCAAATAAAAGTATTCTCTATCTTCAAAAAGTGAAAGGTCTCAGAAGTTGCATGGGGCTAAGACTGAAACGTTCTTGCATTTGGCAGAGTTCTTTGTCCTCAGACATGCTCTTTGACGGACAGGTCTGTAGGGCTCTGTCTTCTCTTTGAAATCATCTTCAAGCCCTATCACCTTTGCCTCTGTAAACACATCGGCTTTGCAAGTGAGAACCAATGATGGGTGAAGAGGGGGAAATATTACAAGTGCCTCTTTAGAATTAGGAACACCACAGAGAACTGTTACCGATCCAGGCAGGACCAACTTCTTGACACCATAACAGGACATCAGCTACGATGTATACACGTGAGAACTACAACGTCAAGTTACTGAGAGAAGTAGAATGATGTTGTGCTGGGCCACATTAATAGCTCTCCTTAGCCACAAGAGGCTGCAAGTAGGCTGTGGACCTCAGGCTGGGGTGAAGGAAGCTGGAAGCAGCGGGGCAAAGGTCATTGAAACACACCAAGGAAAGGGTGAATCTTTCTGTTGAAGCATGGCTGTTTTTATGTTTGTTTTCCCATCTATTTCAAACAAAACAAAGCACCAACCAAAGAAACGAAAAAAAAAAAACTAAACCAAATCTACCTACTATGTTTCATGATTTTTGTTCAAAAGAATGAAATCTGAGTAATCTCAGGACCTGGGTGGAGAGGTGACATTCAGAGCTGTCTAAAAACTCTAAAAGATTACTATTTAACCAAATGGCAACATGACATTGTCCTCGCTCCTGAGAGTCAGTTCAATCCAAAAGGATTTGTCCATCACACAAACAGAATTTGCCTCTCTCTCAGAAAATCCACTGTTTCTAGAAACTTTAAAAATAGTGTAAAGCTCACCCAACATGTAGGTTGGTACAATGATCCCTTTGGCTATTGTCCTCTCTCAGCCTTGAGAGTGCTCCCCTCTACTCTGTAATAAACTTTACCTGTCTTCTGTACTACAGACTGTACAACTCATTTATATTCTTTGATAGCGATCATAAGGACCAGGAGACAAGTCGAATCCAGAGGGAAATCTTTGTGATCTATTTGGATAATGTCACCCTAAACAAAGACCTTTCATTCAGAATCTAATTTCCATGTATTATATAGAAGTTTTCTTGAAATATTGATCTGATCTTAGTAGAAATTTATGAGGTTTTAATTGTGAAATGGTCTTTTCTTCTTTTTAATTTTCATTTGAACTGCAGCATTTCCCATACTAGACACCCTTTAGATGTCACTCGCTCTTAAATGTTTCAACCACCTCCTCTACAAAATTTATTTTCTTCAGTTCTCTCTCTCTCTCTCTCTCTCTCTCTCTCTCTCTCTCTCTCTCTCT
>CABHPP010142163.1:26960-51960 GCA_902168425.1 Peromyscus attwateri | reverse complement strand
GGCATCAACGTATATTTTTGCAAAAGACATAATAGTAAACATCTTTTGGTTGTAGGCAAGACAGTCTTTGTCTTAACTCCTCAGTTCTGCCATTGTGGAGTACAAAACCCAGAGATAATTCATGAATGTGGAGAAACATATGAAATAAAAGTTTGAGAGACCCAGGAAGTGCCTGGATTGAGTTCTCAAGTCTTAGTTTGAAGACCAATGCTCTTAAAATAAGCTCATTAATTGGTATGAATCTGCATAATTGTACCGTCACCTAGACAACATTGGGTCTTCTCTTCTATTCTTATCTTCCTGTCCTTACTATCCATTACTATCTGACATTGATTGTATTACTTGAGATAGGATGGTAATTAAATATTCAAACTGTAGAATAAAAATCTGAGTTATTATTACTTCTCATTACATAAGACTGACTTTGAAAAACTATGCAATCATGCCTACCTCTATTCCTAACTATTCTGGGAAGTGAACATTTTAGCTAATGGTGTGGTAGAAATGCTTACCACACTGGAGAGGACAAAGGGTGCATGCAGATCTGTAGCCTTTGGCAACATCTGTGGTTGAACTATTCCAACTTTGTAATTTTAAATTATTGGCAGGACATTACCAAATGCAAAATGAGAAATGGGTGAGTACAAAGGTTTTCCTGAGCCACATGCTACTGCTGCAGCTTCACAGTTGGCCCTGGTTCTCAGTTCTTATATTGCTTTAAACTTTAAATTGTTGGGTGTTGTATTATCATGGGAAAATGCAGCTGTCTGCTAACTCTCTCCCTGTCTCTCTCTCTCTCTCTTCCTCTCTCTCTCCCTGTCTCTCTCTTTTCACCAAGTTTATCTTCTCTTATTGCTAAGGACCTTAGTTATATTAAAAGTGGTATTAGCCCACTATCAAGTTATAAAATACTACGTCAACTTAAGTACTAAATACTTAATACTAAGAGACTGAGAAGGTTCAGAAAGAGACTGTAGTACTCATTCATGCTTAGTATAACATTTAGAGAAATTGTGAATTTTTTGAATAACCATAGGGATTATTGTTTTCTTATGATTTCTTCACATTCCAGAATTAAAACAGCAAAAAAAGGATTAAGAAGAAATTTGAAAGTATTTATCTTCTTTATTTGCTTTTCTTTGATATCCATATAGCACACTACAATCAGTTTGTCAACATTCTTCTGTAGGGAACTGGAATGTAAAACACATTTATTGCGAACAAAAGCTTTAAGTTGTTCCTAAAATCAGACAGCTAAGGGGTGAAGGGAATTTGCTTATGATTTGTTGAGTGCACATAGGACATGTACAAATGGGACGAACCTGAGTTTTGTCTATATAGTAAGGATTTTTAATAAAGTAATTTAATCATGATCCTCTCATTGGAAAAATGGGAGAAAAACAGCAATAATAAAGTACCCCATGAGTTTATATAAACATAGTAAAGGCACCTGCAGCTGCTGTGAGCTCACAAGTGCAATGGTTGTGTCATACTCAGAAGATAGGAAGCCCCTTGCAGCCTTTCTGCCTATCATCTGGATTTTATGTCCTTTCCACCTTCTCACCTTTGGTGTCTCATACAATCACTTGTTCTCTGGATTCTGATTGGCTGTCATTTTCTGTAATGGTCTCTGTCCGCTGCAAAAAGAGTTTCTTTTGGAAGGGTGAGAACTATACTTACGCGTGGGTAGAAGGATAAATATTTAGAATGCAGTTAGGAACCATGCTGGTTTAGTGAAGTGAGGGTTGAAGGTTCTCCCGGAAGATTAGTGACCTGATTAGCACCAGGTAATTGGCTAGGTTTCCAGCACTAGGAATGATATTCTTCCTGTTGAACAGGCCTTAAGTCGAATTAGTCAGCTGTTGGTTACCTACAAGACGTGAGAGCCACTATTGCACTTTTAGGTACAATTTTGCCATGCTGGTTATTTTTGTGGTGTGTCCTAGCTAGTTTTATGTCGAGTTGACACAAGTCATAGTCATCTGAAAGGAGGAAACAGCAACTGAGAAAATGCCTCCAGAAGATCCAGCTTTAGGACATTTTCTTAGAGATTGATGGGGGAGGGGGCCCAGCTCCTGGTGGGTGGTGCCATCCTGAGGCTGGTGGTTCTATAAGATTACAGGCTGAGTAAGCCACGAGGAGCAAGCCAGGAAGCAGCACCTCTTCATGGCCTCTGCATCAGCTCCTGCTTCTCGGTTCCTGTCCTGTTTGAGCTCTTGCCTGGCTTCCTTTGATGATGAACAGCTTATGAATTCAGTAAATTTTGACACTGTGTGAAGACACAAACATGTCTGTCTGTGTTGTGCAGAAGGTGTGCATATTAAAGTATAATGTTGACCGTGTGTGTGTGTGTGTGTGTGTGTGTGTGTGTGCTTGCACATGTGTGTGTTTCTGTGAATACTATTCTTTTCCATGCCAGTTTACTGAGACACTTTTAGAAATTGTAAGTGGGTGATGGTGTTTTCAAATCTGTAACAGATGTTTCCTGTCTGGACCATCTAGTCCTAAATAAACACACAGAGGCTTATATGAATTATAAATCCTTGGTCAATAACAAAGGCTTATTACTAGCTAACTCTTACACTTAAATTAACCCATATTTCCATTTACGCTTTGTCACATGGCAGTACCTTTATTAGTATGGCACATTCACTTCCTGCTTCCTCTGCATCTGGCTGGTGACTACTGATCCACCCTTCTCCTTTCCATCATCCTTAGTTCAGTCACCCTGCCTATATTCCTGCCTGGCTACTGGCCAATCAGCATTTTATTAAACCAATTTGAGTGACAAATCTTTACAATGTACAAGAGGATTATTCAACAGCACAAATCCTTTTCCTGAATAAGCTATTATTATGAGATTTTTTTATTTGACATGTCGATATGATGGATATATCAGTTAGTTTTGAGTGTTGAGCCAGTCTTATACTTGGAATAAATTCCATTTGGTTGTAGTATATATTTCTTTTATACATTGCTGGCTTGAGCTTGACAATATTTTACCGAGGACTTTCACATCAATATTCATGAGACATATTGGTCTATAATTTGCTTTTCTTGAAATGCCATCGCAGGGTTTTGGAAAATGCTGGATTATAGAAAGAAGCAGGAAACATTCTGTCTGCTTTTCTATTCTAAAAGAAACTATAGAAAATAAATATAATTTCTTCATTAAATCTTTGAGAGAATTCACCACTGGACAAAGTCCAGCCTTCTTCTTCTTCTTCTTCTTCTTCTTCTTCTTCTTCTTCTTCTTCTCCTTCTTCTTCGACAGAGTTTCTCTGTATTGTTTTGGTACCTGTCCTGGATCTTGCTCTGTAGACCAGGCTGGCCTTGAATTCACAGAGATCTGCCTGGCTCTGCCTCCCCAGTCCTGGGATTAAAGGAATGTGCCACCACCACCCAGCCATACTTCTGTTTTATAAAGTTATTGATTGAATTTTGTTGAGACCTATGTTGACGAATCTTAAAAGGTCCTATTAAATAAAAACTCAGAGCCAGAAATTGGGGTTAAAGCCTGAGAGAGATCCAAGGAATAGGAAAAGCCACAAGTTAACCTCACCTCACCGACACCTCATTCTCCAAAAAAGAGCTACTTCCTATATACCCATACCTATATTTCTTTCTGTTCTGCTCACTCATTTGCTCTCTTAGCCCAGCTACATCACTTCCTCTTTCTTCCCAGCTCTGTCACTTCCCATCTGTCTGTACAGACCTCCAGACCTCTATGGTTAGTGCTGGAATTAAAGGCATGTGTCACCATGCTTAGCTCTGTTCCCCAGTGTGCCCTTGAACTCACCGAGATCCAGACAGATCCCTGCCTCCCAAGTGATAGGATTAAAGGTGTGTGCTACTATTGTCTGACTGCTATGCTAATATAGTGGCTGGCTTTTTCCTCTGATCCTCAAGTAAATTTTATTGGGAGACACAGTATTTGGGGGGGACACAATACATCACCACAGACCTGGGCTTCTAATGTAGTTCAGGGCTCAAACATATGATTACCTTCCTCTCCTGCTGTGTTCTGAGACTACAGGAATGTAATACCATGTTTTAATTTCTGTTCATTTTTTTTTTAGTATTTTTTATATGAACTTTGGCATATATGTCTTCTAAGGAACTGGGACACTTCATAGGCTACCTATGTATGGGCATAGAGTTGTTTATAATGTTTCTCTTATCCTTTCAATATCCACAGGGTGTGATTATGTGATTTCTGTCTTTTCCTGTCCCCCTTTCTCACTCATTTATTTAGTCTGGCTAAGAAAAATGAAGCAACTAATAGATTTATTGATTTTATTAATTTTTTCAAAGAATCAGATTTTTGTTTTGTGTGTGTGTGTGTGTGTGTGTGTGTGTGTGTGTGTGTGAACATCTGTGTCTATTGCATGCATATTCAATACATGGCATGTATACAGAGAAAGGACAACCTTGGGTTAGCTGGTTTGTGAGCGTCCAGGAATTTTCCTTTCTCTGTCTGAAATCTTGCTATAGGCACTGGGATTACAGACATGCTCTTCTGTACCCAGGTTTACCTGCATTCTGTGGACTTGAACACAGGTTCTCACAACAGAAAAGCAAGTATGTGACTCAGTAAGCCATATACCCAGTCTGCATTTTTTCACATCCACTGACTTACAGTCTAATTTATAGTCTTCCTTTAGATTTATTTTATTTTTTTCTATTTCCTAACTTGGAAGCTTAGATGGTTAATTTTTAGACTTTTTTTTTCTGAAATCTGTATCCAATGCTGTGAGTATTGCTTCAGACACTGCTTAGATACTCTTTTCAGTGCATCCCACATCTCTTTGTGTGTTTATAGTGGCTTTGTTCATGATCATCAATGATTCCAAATGCTTCCCAATAGGATATAGAAATTCACCCAATATGTTAGAATACTAGCTATCAAAATTTATTGAGTCATAAACATATTCAGCGCATCATACTAAATAGCTGTATGCTTTTAACAGTCTAGAAAAAGTAACAAACAGGAACTGAAATCCCACCGGTGGTTTCTGGTGCCAACTATAGAACCATCCGAGGGGATTGTGCGGTGATACAATTCCCCTATGTGAGACTTTCACAAAGCCATGAATTCTACCTTATGTAAGTTCCGGGACACTCTTGTACATCACTTGGTATACAAGCTACTACACCATCTGAAGTAGTCTAGGATTCCCTTCTAGTCAAAATTCAACAAAATCCAACAAAAAAGCAAGACTTCAAAATTTTCTCTGGACACCTGCTGTGTGCACACTCTCGGCTGTTTACCACACTATAGAATTACTGTAGGAAGCCAGGGGCCATAGTACAGAACACTACACTAAACAGCAATAGAGATTTGAAAAAAAAAGGGTCTTAAGTGGCCCAGGCTGGCCTCAAATTCATTGTCATGGTTAATCTTAATTGATAATTTGATACAGCCTAGAGTCACCTGAGAGGTGACACCCCAATGTAGGAACTGTGTAAATCAGGTTGACCTATGGTCATACTGTGAGTGACTATCTCAACAATTAAACCAGGAAAGTGACATGGGACTGTGGGGAGGCATGTTAGAGAGAGCTGGAGCGGGATATACATGATCTGAAGGGGAAAATGGGAAAAATGGGGGAAGTGTTAATTGGTCAGGAGGAAGGGAGGTCAATAGAAAAGAAGAATAAGGAGGAAGGAAAACAACACTATTAATGTTTGAAAAGGCCATAGAGCATCACCATTTTCTATTTACTTACAACTACACACACACACACACACACACACACACACACACACACACACTTCAATGAAGTTATGCCACGTGGGGTGATAACACCCTCCCCCCCAAGAGCCATAGACTATCTGACAAAAACCTCAGTAACAGGAATGAGAATCCTTTGTTTGAGTTGGGGAAGGAGGTTCATATAGAAACAGAGGGATACACAGAAACAGAGGAATACAGAAAAGAGAGGGAAGGAGAGAGGATGAAAAGTAACGAAACGGATTTTTGAAACAGCCATAAGGAGTCATGTTACTTTTATTTAGCTAAAATTACATATAATAATACAAGTTTACATATATAAATGTATATAATTTAGATGGATTTGGCTGACACTTGGCCAACAATGCTCCCTACAAGAGCAATTGGACCATCTAACAAAAACTCTTAACACCCACCAGACATGAGAAAGCCTCTTTAAAGGTGTTGGTCAGAGGAGTCCAAGAGACTCTCAAAATGACATAGGCTATTGCAGTTGCCTTTGGTTGCCTTCCAAAGGTTGAAGGTAAGTCTATATTTCTGAAGACACCACGCACCTCAGACAAAGGATTCAAGCTGGAACTGACCTGAAAGTCTCCTCTCTGAGGACTAGTTTTCATAGCTCTGGGAGGCATTATGTAAGTTGCCAAGGGAGGGAAACAACCAATAGCTGTACCCATCAGTGACTTCTATGAATCACAACAATGGCCAATATGTCAAAATATCCCTAAAGGTGTAATAGTGGCTCTCATATCTTTGAGGTAACCAACAGCTGTCTAATTGTACTTCAGGCTGCTCAACAGCATGGATGTCACTCCTGGTGCTGGAAACCTAGCCAACTACCTGGTGCTAATCATGTCATGGATCTTGGAGGAGAACCCTCATCCTTCATTTCATAAATCATAAATATTTAGCTGCATACTAAATATTTATCCCTCTACCTACAGGTAAGCGTAGTTCTCACTCCTCATCAAAGAAGCTTCTCTTTGCAACAGTCAGAGACCATTACAGAAAGCAAGATCTGATCAAAATATAGAGAGGAACTTACTGTGGGGTGCTCAACAGATACATCTACAACAGAGCTCCTGCATCTAAGGCTCAAGGAACACGGAGGAGACGGGGGAGGGGATTGTAAGAGACAGAGGTCCAGAATGTCTGTTGTGCCATGGTGTCTCCTGCATATGACAAGGAATCTGCACCTATTGAAATCTCAACAATATGGTTACCTAAACAAGACCTGAACAATGACATGACCTGATATAGCAACGGGGATGGGGGAAATGTCATAAGGCTCTACACCTAGTTGAAGACCTACAGGTAATGAGTGGCTGCCAAGAGAGGTGGAATTAATATTCCCCAAAGACGAGAACCTTAATTGGTTATACAGTTTCAGTGGTACAAGCAACTCTGGACAGACTCCACAGGCTGGATTTATGTGTTATATGAAACAATAACTCAGCAGATTGTATGTATATATTTATGTATATGTATGTAGCAATAGCAAGGAAGAAGAAGCCATGAAATTTGAGAGGAAGTGGGGGGTGCGGAAGGAGTTAGAGGGAGTAAAGGGAAGGGGAGAAATGATGTCACATTTTTAATTAAAAAGTAAAAGTAAAATAATGGTATAGGAAGAATAAAAATCATAATCTGTAACTGAGAAATACTTGCTAAGTAACCATATTAGTTGTGCAATAATATATGCACTCTGGTAAAGTAAACTGCGTTTTACTATATACAGCATCTGTGGTGATATATTGCATATCCTAATAAAGCTTGCCTGAGGATCAGAGGACAGAGCCAGTCACTAGATTAGACATAGAGGTCAGGCAGTGGTGGCACACACCTTTAATCCTAGCACTCAGGAGGCAGAGATCCATCTGGATCTCTATGAGTTCAAAGCCACCCTGGACTACATGAGATTGACTCAGTCTAGGAGAGAAACAGAGCCAGGCAGTGGTGACACACGTCTTTAACCCCAGTACTTGAGATCTCATGCCTTTGCTTGGGAAGCACACACGCCTTTAATCCCAAGAAGTAATATGGCAGGGCAGAGAAAGGTATATAAGGAGCGAGGAGACAAGAACTAAAGGCTCTTTTTGGCTGAGGCCTTTTGGGTGAGGACTCAGAGGCTTTCAGTCTGAGGATTCATGGAAACAGGATGGCTGAGGAGTTGGTGAGGTGAGGTTAGCTGTGGCTTGTTCTGCTTCTCTGATCTTTCAGCTTTCACCCCAATATCTGGCTCAGGGTTTTTTATTATAAGACCTTTAGAAATTCGAATAACAAACATCCTCCCAAAATAGAGAGGGAACTTTAAATAACCTAACAATTACTGTTTCCTAGACAGCAGAAAGCAGTATTAATCTCCTTTAAGATTCCCTGTTAGTTTCTGGTTTAGGGAAAAATCTGTAATGACCACACTATTCATCATGTGCAGTATGATTTAATTTTATTTTTAGACAACATGGTAATAAGCACCCTAACAAATGCATCTAATTATGAATATTTGAAAATATTTCTTTTTTTCCAAGCTCTTAGCCTTGGCATGTGAAGAGCAGAGAACAACTTGCTGGAGTTGGTTCTTCCTTCTACTGCAGGGATCCAGTGGATACTATTCAGATTGTCAGCCTTGGCGGCACCCACCTCACTCACTGAGCTACCCCAGCAGCCTTAGTAGTTCATCTTTGTAGTTCTTTGTATATTGTGGCTATTTAATCTTCTGTCTGATGTCTAAGTGGCAACTTCTTTTTCTTCTCCTCCTCGTCCTCCTCTTCTCTTTACTTTGGTGGTTATCTCATTTCTGGGCACAAGATTTAATTTCACAAAATCTCATTGGTCAGTTCTTGGGACTGATACCTTGACTATTGGAGTCTTTCCCAGAAAGTCCCTGCTATGTCTATGTTGTGGAGTATTTTACTCATGTTTTACAGCAGCTCCAAAGTTTGAGGTCTTGTTTTAAGGACTTTGGTCTACTTTAAATTGATTGGTGGAAACTCAAGCCATTGGGCTCCATTTGTAGCTGGAGTTTTCTCCAGTCCCGCCTGGGCCCACACTGCTCAGACCCAAATAAACACACAGAGGCTTATATTAATTAAAACTGTATGGCCCAATGGCTCAGGCTTCTTACTAACTAGATCTTACATCTTACATTAACCCATAATTCTTATTTATGTTTAGCCATGTGGCTTGGTACCTTTTTTGTTTGGCCTTCACATCTTGCTTCCTCTGTGTCTGGCTGGCGACTCCTGACTCAGCTTCCTCTTCCCAGAATTCTCTTCTCTGCTTATCCTGCCTATATTTCCTGCCTGGCTACTAGCCAATCAGCACTTTATTTATTAACCAATCAGAGCAACACATTCACAGCATACAGAGCGATACCCACAGCACTTGAGATCAGATATTGTGATCCCTCCAGCATTGCCCTTTCAACTTTAGGCTATCCAGTGCCAGGGTTCTTTTCAGCTTATGCTCTCAGCTTCCATTCCCTGAGGATGGATTTCCATGTGAGCCTCACTGTCTGAGCTGGACTCCATTTCCTGAAGCTTCAGGCTTATTATGATTGGGACCTACTGTTCTCCATGACTACCTCTCAGGGCTGTGTCTCACCCTGGGCTGCAGGGGGGAGAAACCAGCCCTCTGTCTTGTGGTTGTTTTCTGTTCAGTTCCTTTTTATTTTGGTGCCTGGTCATAGCCCTCTGATCACATGCAGGGAAACTGAGGATCCTCTTCACTGCTCACTCATCATCTGGAGGAGTTACTGTCTTACCAAAATAAGAAGCTGGATTTGAGAGTTGTAAGGAATGTGGGCTTATCTTTGAGGAGAGCACTGATTGACTCTTCATATAGCCTCTGGAGTTTGCTTTCTGTGTCTAGGCAATGAACTGAAACTACAGACTTATTCAGGTTTATTGTGAGAGCCAATTGAAGTGAAAAGATACCAAGTATTTCAATACCATTTGTAGAATTTTAAGATGTTTTAAAGGAAGCTTTATACTCTTATTTTCCTTCCTTCAGATCCTGACTCTTCTTTAAACATTAGAAAAGATTTTTTTTTCATTCTCAGCCTTCTACCTGAATTTTTATTGCATGCTGGCCATGGTGTAGGGAATAGCACTCCCAATCATTGAATAGCATTGCTTGAATATATTTTGAGGATCATTTCATTTTGAGTAAGCATATCTCTTCCTTTGCTTTATCATAGCTGCATAGAAATAGTGATGAAATATTCTTTTCCTCTTGTATCCCCTTTTCTTACCAGTAGGGGGCACCTGAGGATTTTAACTATCTTTTAAACTCCTTTTTATTTCAAAGAAGCTACACTTAAGTTTTATCTAGTTTTTTTTGTTAATTCTCTCAGTTTTTGAGATTATAGTTATAACATCTCCTCTTTCCCTTTGTTCCCTTCAACCCTCTCATATACTCTTTCAAATTCATGGCCTCTTTTTCTTACTAATTGAGGTGTGTGTGTGTGTGTGTGTGTGTGTGTGTGTGTGTGTGTGCGCATTTATATACCAACTTACTTGTGTTATGTGCTTTTAGGTAGTATGGCTTCTTGTGAGTTTTTCAGACATCCTTATTGCTATTTTACCCTCTCTTCTTTTCCCATATTTATCTGTACTCCCCAGTTACAGGTCCGAATTTTGGATAGTTTGACATTCTTCTTACACCACCCAAGCAAGCTTTTTAGATTACTCGTTCAAAGAGACATCACTAATGCTCCATTATTTATCAGCAAATTCTCTTCCCCTTGCCTTGGAACCCAGGGTCCTTAGCTCTAATTTTCCAGGTGGAGTCTGCCTCTGTACCCCTGTCTTCACATCAGTACCATGGTGTAACAGCTCCCAGTTCCTGGAACATTTGTGCTCGTGCCCACAGATGCTCCAAATCTTTTTGAAGTCAGTTTTATAAAATCAGAACCCAGTTGTTACCTTTGTGTCATTTAACACTCACGAATCCTGGCTTCTCCTCTGAAAATCAGCAAAGAATTTCTAAAATTCAGAAGCCCTGCATGGAAACCCTGACCTGTAACTTATTTCCTCCTGCCCTAATGAAATAAAATTATAATGTGTTTTATATCATTCCAAGAACCCCCATCATTTTTCTAAACTTGCTGTAAATGACCAAGTATATAAGCAGATGCTCTACTTGCTACAAAACACTTTAGCCAGATAATTACATCATATCCGACTATATGTGAAATATTGCCTGACTTAGAATCTTTACAATATGGAATAGAAAAGAACATGTGACAAAATTTTCTAACAAAGATGAAAAATTATTTTGCAACAGTTTTCTATGGTAACACTTATCACAGAAAAATCGAGAAAGAAAAAAAAAAGCATTGCTGTCACTTGGTAATGGTTGTGGAAGGTATAGTAGGCATGAAGTGGGCCATGTTGAGAAATCCCAGGCAAACCATCAGGTAAAATGATTGTGGTCCTCCTTTGCATCTGCCAAAAATGTCCAGAGAAGGTAGTGCAAGTCAGTTAGTATCAGAAGATGACACATTTGCAAAATAGACCTCTGCTCACACCCCTGTGCCACAGGTTAACTTGTGAAATGTGATGTTTACTATGGGTTGAATTTCACCTCCTTTGCTCTTGTCATGAACTCTTTTCTTCATCATGCCTTAAAAACAAACAAACTAACAAACTAAAACTTCCCAAGAACTGACTTTAGATTCTAAGCTTCCGTGACCTGTGAGAAGCCACAGCTGAATGGAGAAAGATTAATCGAAGCTAAACCTCACCAAATGACAAGATGAAAAACTACCCAGGATCAGAACGCCATGTTCTTGGTATTCCGCAGGTGTGTTACTTAATAACTATATATTAAGTGAATATAATGTATAGATAAGTTTTATGCCTGAGAAAACTTTCCTGTGGCAAACAACTTGAGCCCTGATTATTTACCTAGTTCGTGTTCAGACATGGGCAACGGAAGAATTTCAATGCAGTCTTCATTTTCACTCAAGCTATTGGATTCTTTGTTGGTTCAACACAGGCTTCCATCGCCTTTATAATACACTTCATTTCTAAAACAAAACTATATTGTGTATAATTTTGCACTTGAAAAGCAAGAGCCTTCTGCTGATGGAGTGGAACCTACCAGCAACACTAAACTCGAATATTTTTAGAAGTGGGTAGTGATAAAGGGCTGCTCTCTGCTTAGTGCTCATGTAGAAAACAAGATTCAGTCAAGGAAATTCCCCTTCTTACTCATCTGTCTGTGTTTTGTACCATGAGAAATTCAAAACTTTAGAGTAGCTATAGAGAAGGGAGAAAACAGCCAGAAGGAATAGAAAAAGAATTAATAATGATCTTGGGTAGAGTCACATGAAGATGACTCTCACTGGCAAACAATGAGACATTGTAGGGTTGCTGCTAAGTTATTGCTAAGAGATTTGGAATCCCAAGTAGCTGGAGTCCAATACATGAATAATAAGAAAGCAATTGGTCACACACTGACTTAGGAATAATTCAGATATTGATTTAACAGAGTCAATAGGTCATGAGAACTCCATTATGTTACATTAGGCTGACCTTTTTTGATAAAGTTAAGCACTGATACGACCCCATCAAGGCTACCTCTTCTGTCTCTTGCTTGAAGTTCTTAGGGAGTTACACAGAACCACCCAATTTCCTTTTGTAACCCCCCTCATCACCTGTGCCAATGCCAGAGAAGGCAAGTCTGTGACCACAGCTCCTAAGAGTCAAGTTCAGCAGACTGGTCAAAATGTTTCACGATATCTTTTGATTTGCATTGTGGTCAGGCCTGAGACCCTTCCCAGATCTCTGGGCAACAATAGTCTATCCTGATGTTTTCCACTGTATGATCCTATTCCAATTGCTTAGCTGTGGGAAGTGGTACAGGGTTCTTTTATTCCCATATCCAGAGAGTTATAACACAAATTGTATTCTGTTAGAAATTAGAATTATATATTAAAACATCTCTGCTTGCATTTTTAATATGTTATACTCAGAAGTTTAGCCACTGCAAATAACTAATTATGTTGTTTTTACTACAGAACCAAGCCTATCTGTGTTCTAGTAGCATCTTCGGTAGTAAGAAAGCCTGAGCTGGTTCTGGCCAATGGCCAAGCCTGACAGGGGATTTCTTTCCTTCTCACGTCACTACAGTGACCCTAATGCTCCTATAAGCAGATACAAGAATTTCAGGCACCGAAGGGAAGTTTATTTTACTCACGGTAGGTGTAAGGCAGTTAATCAGTTTTGAAAGCATATAGATATCATTTGGATGCAGGGTTTTGAGCACGGCAGGACCTTCCTTGATCTAACTGTGCTGATTCTAAGGACCTAGAGTGTCCATTATGCCTTAGTCACCAAAGAGCAACCTGAGGCAGCAGCTCCCATGCTCATGGTCTCATGCCAATGATAATTAAAGGAATGAACTGGCATGAACATGAGCAAAGTGGAGTGCAACCTGTCTTAAAAAATATTAAGGAAAAGTGGTCAGTGAAGGGAAACTGAAATACTGAGAGCCGAGAGAAACTGCTGAGAACAGGAGGGGTTCCCAAGGGAGGAAAGGGCTGTCACACTCATCTGTCTAGGAGGTTTTTTTGTTTTGTGTGTGTGTGTGTGTGTGTGTGTGTGTGTGTGTGTGTGTGTTTATCACTGGTAGAAATTAGACAAAAGCTGGAGTAATCTCCTCTGAGGTTGGTTAATTGTCTGCCAATGGCAGGCTCACACACTCCACAATTATGTGCTGTTGATGGGCTGTGGTGCCCACTCCGGCATGGCTGAACGACTACCTCCTCTGCTTCTCACTTCAACCCAGTATCCACTTCTGACTCCTGCTTTTTTAGTATTGGTTTTGACTGCCTGCTAGCTGTTAGTTACTTGTTCAGCATTGTTAGCATCTGACCTTGCAGGGGGTTCAAGTACTGTTAATTGTATTAAGGTCTTTTTGTTTGCAGTACTGACAAATAGCCATAATAGTTCTCAATCTTAACTAATGCCGTGTCTCTGGGATGGGCCGGAGTCTCTTTCCTGAACTAGATGGAGGCTTTCTTAGAAGCCATCCTTACTTAGTGTGTTACAATAAGCTGCATCATCAACAAGAATATGCAAAAGAGCAGTAGTGTTGAGCATACGGTTCCTGGAAGGACAGGATGGGGCTAGACAGCCAGCCTGCTGACACTTGCCTTTTCTTTTCAGAGCCTGTCTGACTCTTACCAAGTACTCTTGGTTATCTCATACTCAATGGCAAGCTCCTTGCTTCGGTTCTTACCTCCTTGACTTAATACTAACATTCCCTTTTAACTCTACCATCTGTTTCTTCTGTAACATGTATGAGCGACTTGCAGCATTCACCATGAGCTTTCCCCCTTACTACCTACACCAACATAGGACCTGACTCCGTTCCTACTGAGTTCCAAGTGAATAACTTGGTGTCTGCCATCAGTGAGGGGGGAAACTGAGGCAATGCTTCAGGGCAGGAACTGTGCAGCTTACACCAAACAGAGACTAACGTATTTCCAATCACTGTCCTGATCACATCACTTACTGCTTCTGGCTTCTTTCTAGGCAGCACGGCAATCACTGCAATAGAAAAACCAAGCCAGTGGCCCAGTGTCTACAGTTTAGCTCCTATGTTCTGGCCGGTTCCATTCTCATCGAGCCCAATCCTGTGTAAAACTTCATTTGGCAATTTGTGTGTGTGTATTGCAAAGGGGAGCTGAGTCTTCTAAAGGTTTTCTGCCTTTCTTCTGAACAAACTGTTTTCATTTAGCCTAATATACTGAAGTTTCATCCATGTGTCCAAACTTTTGACACATTTCTGTTTTTGAGATCGAATAGTATTGCATGGTAAATATAGATCACATCTCATGTATCTACCCATTGCTGGCTTGCTTCTACCTATAGTTTTTGGGAATAGCGTTTCAATGAACATAAAAATCTCAGATGTACTGCTTTCAGTTCTTTTGGATATAGACTCAAAGGAAATAATTTTTGAATCATATGGCAATTCTGTGTTTAGGTTTTAGAAGAACCACAGGAGCATATTTTTTAAAATTGATTTTTAAAAATACAATATATTCTGATCACAGTTTCCCCTCCCCCAACTTCTTCCAGATCCTTCCCACCTCCCCATCCACCCAAATCTCTCTTTTTCACTCTCATTAGAAAACAAACAGAAAAAAGAAAGTTAAAAAAAAGCACAAGAAACACATACAGACACAGAGATACACACATTTGCGCACACGCAGAAACCACATAAAACATAAAATTGGAAACTATAATATATAAATAAAAGACTTGTAAAGTTAAAAAAATACCCAGACAAAGCATTATGATACAAAAACCCTCCAAAAATATTATTGAGGTTGTTTTGTTAGCCATCTATTGCTGGTCCTGGGACCTGCCTTTAAGTGTGCTTTATATACAGTGAGACTCTATTGGAGAAAACCAATTATTCCTTTGTGAGCAGTTATTAATTGGAGATAGCTTCTGGGTTAGGGATAGGGGCTTGAGTCCACTTCCCCTCTGACTGCTAGGACTACATCTGGTGTAGACACATGCAGGCCCTGTGCAAGTTGCCACAGTCTCTGAATTTATGTGTGAGTCAGTGTTGTTGTGATTAAAGGGCTTGTTTCATTGGTGTCTTTCATCCCCACTGGCTCTTACAATCTTTCTGATTCTTTTCTGCAGGGTTCCTACGGGGCAATTTTTGACAATAGATGTACCATTATGTATCCTTACCAACAATACAAGTGTCCTCTTCTCTTCTCTTCTCTTCTCTTCTCTTCTCTTCTCTTCTCTTCTTCTCTCCTTTCCTCTCTTCTCCTCTTTTTATTCATCCCTCCCCTCATTTCTTCTCATTTGTCCTCTCCTCTCTTCTCCTTCCTCTCCCTTTTTCTTCTCACCTCTCCTCCCTCTTTTCCTTCCTTTTCTCTCATTTCCTCTTCCCTCCCTTCTCCAATTTATCCCCTTTGATTTCCCCTTCCCTTCCCTTCCCTTCTCTTCCCTTCCCTTCCCTTCCCTTCCCTTCCCTTCCCTTCCCTTCCCTTCCCTTCCCTTCTCTTCTCTTCTCTTCGCTTCTCTTCTCTTCTCTTCTATAACATGACTCTAATTATTATAACTAAATGTTTCTTACTGAGTTCTAATACATCTTCAATTTTGTCTTAGTTGGAGTTTCTATTGCTGTGAATAGACACCATGACCATGGCAACTCTTATAAAGGAAAGCTTTTAACTGGGGTGGCTTACACTTCAGAAGTTCAGTCCATTATCATCACGACAGAGCCTGGCAGCATGCAGACAGACATAGTGCTGGAGGAGCTGAGAGTTCTACATCTTGATCTGAAGGCAACAGGAAGTGAGCTGTGTCACCAGATGTGGCTTGAGCATAGGAGACCTCAAAGCCCACCCCACAGTGACCACTTCCTCCAACAAGGTCATACCTATTCCAACATGGCACACTTCCTAATAGTTCCATTCCCTTTGGAGGGCATTTTCTTTCAAACCACCACAATTTTCATATCCCAATTACTTGCTACAGGTGCCTGGCTCGTGTAAGAAACCATGATACTAATTGATTTAGGTAGGTATTTTTGTGGTACTGGAGATTGAACACAGAACTTCATGTATGTGGGACAAGCACTCTATCACTGACCTACGTCCCCAGCCCTTGAGTTAGGTTCTGGGGACAGAACTCCTGATAACTTCTTCCTTAATGAATGTTCCTTTTCAGGGTCTGCAAAGCAGGAGAAAGTTTAAAGAATGACCCACTGATATAAGAAATCACCAACTCAGGTTTGCCAATGGTTCTGCTGCATATAGATTGACATTCTTGTTTTGGGAAATTTGACTCATTTGTGTACATGAGAAACAATTAGGTTTATTAGGACACACATCCCACCCTCAAATTATCTTAGACAGTACGTCAGGGAAGAACATACTCACATGGAGCAAGTGAGTTTTCAAAAGAAGACAGGAAGGTATTATATTGCTTTTTTCTTTAGGTTCAACATTATTAGAACCTCAGATGAATTTAAGGGACCCTAAGCAAAGGAATTGTCAATAATTCATCTCAGGAGACCCCAATGGAAATTCAACATAATGGTTAAAGAAACAGGTGGCCTAGGCTCAACTCCAGAGTCCGATTCTGTAGATTTCTCCTGATAAAACATCTGAGTGTGTATGTTTGTGCATGTGCCTCTCTCTCTCTCTCTCTCTCTCTCTCTCTCTCTCTCTCTCTCTCTCTCTGTGTGTGTGTGTGTACTGAGAGATCTATAAATCTATAACATTAGATAGCAAGGCCTGATACAAAGGTCTCCTCTGAGATATTCATGCTATTCCAGTGGGTATGGAAAGTGGAATCTCTTATTAAGCACCATCTTTAGTGAGTTGGAACTCAAGTAAGCTCTAGGGCTTGTAGATTTTGATAGTAACGAATGCCTAAACACTACAAAACTTCTGGCCACAGGGGAGCCTGTCTGGAGCTTTTGGAGTATTGAGTTAGGGTCAGGCAAACCTTTGGCCACCAAACTTCCAATACACAGCACATGCTCAAGTGTTGCCAGACAGAATTGGTTTTATGAACTTATGTTTAGCTAAAAGCAAACAGGGATGAATTCTGGAAAACATGAGATAGGTAAGGTGCTATGGCACTTTGCTCTTCTGGTCAGTACTGCACATCAGCAAAGAGAACTCTCCTGAATTTAATATAACTTAACAGCTTTCCACTCAACAGCCCTGAGAAGGCAGAAACCGGAGATATATCTCTAAGAATCCTTAAAAAGACGACATCAATCATGAAGATGGAGTAGATGGCTGCCTGTTTTTACTGTGGCCCAACTGTGATAGGATGACCACATGCAATGATAATAACAACAAAAAAAGAAATACCAAGGCTGCCAATGGTTTTAGAAAGAGATGGCTGGAGTGGGGTGGTTTCTACACGAAGCAATTGAATGAGAATTTACTCAATGCCACCCTACTTTGCTCTCTCTCTTCACTTCTCCATACTTGGTCTGTTCCTTACAGATTTTGGAGAACTAGAGAAAGTTATTCTCGTCACTTCTCAGCTTGCCATCTAACTTATGTTGATATTTCACTAATGTTTATATATTAACAGTTAAAAAGCACATTCACTGATTCTCCCTGTAAAGACAGATATACCTATGCAATTACAGCTTTAGAATGATAAGCCTGTTCTTTTTTTTTCTAAACTTCTGCCTTCCACTCTGCGTGTTCAGATGTGCACCCCCACAACATGGCTTTAAAGTATACAGTGCAGAGCTGTACAGGTCTGAATTCGAATCCTAGTGTCATTCACCAACTTTAGGGTTCCTTCAGCACGTTCTTTTAACTTCCTCACCCACTCTGTGACTTGGTATTGGTTTTAACAAATCACACATGCAAAGAACAAAGCTCAACATTAGGCCCACAGAGAGCAAAAGGAAGCTTAAACCATTTCCTCAGAGCAGCTTACCCAGTGCCTCTGTCTGAATCTGGAATAGGAGTTTGGGGACTGTGGCCTGTGAGCCATAGCCCCTTATATGTAAGTTGGGGTCTGTAAGAAAACATGAGTTTGGGGCTGTGATGAATGTGAGTTTACATCTCTCTCCTAATAACTTCATAGACTTTAACTTCAGAAAGTTTTCATCAATAAATTATAGTATCTGGGTGAGAATATGGCTCAACTGGTATAGTGGTCTGATCCCTGCCAGGTAAAATTACATTGAGAATTTAGAGAAAAAAATGAAATCAAGTCACTATCATAACACAACTTCTCATAAATACCATGAATTTGGCACAAATACTTCTGTCTAAAAAAAAATCTCTCATGAATCATAAGTAGTGTTAGAACACTGTTGAGATTGTGTGTGTTGTGTGGAGGTTAGCTAGAAAAGTGTGAGGCCATGTTGAAAGCAAGCTGTTACAATGATTCATTTTGTGGGTGAGATGTTACAGTGGAAGAGTTTCTACCTTCTTTCTTGTCCATACTCAGATGAATCCATGCCTTTAGACTGATGATGGTCCTGACATAGTAGATACACACGGATATATCTAAATCTAGGGGTTTTTAATAATTAATTTAATTTTGTTTTATGTGCATTGGTGTGAGGGTGTCAGATCTCCTGGAACTGAAGTTACAGACAGTTGTGAGCTGCCACGTGGGCACTGGGAATTGAACCTGGGTCCTCTGGAATAGTAGCCAGTGCTCTTAACCACTGAGCCATCTCTCCAGCCCCCCCTAAATCTAGGTTTAATTTCAACAAAAATCTTTGTAAGCATGAATATGCAAGTGTGACAATCTTGCAAGTCAGTTCTATCACAAACAGAAAAAGGCAGACCTTGACTCTCTAACATTGGCAGGGAGTGAGCCCAGGGATTTTGAACTGGACTTTTCTGGGAGTAGAAAGCATGCCACAGAAACAAGGGAACTAATGTGTGCTTTTGGAAATAGTAAGGGGACGGAGATTCTGACCTCATGAACTTCTGATTTGAACTGACTAACTGACAACGTCTCAAGTGTGATAAATATTTGGACACGATGGCCACTGGGTGTTTGTTTTATAAACAGAGACTGAGACTTGCCCTCAGAGTATTGGCATTAAATAGAGCCAACTGTGTTCAAAGGGAATGGCAAGAATATGCTCAGTGAGTCAGGGATGTCCTTAGAAGAAAAACATTAAAAGTGTCATTGGAAAGAAATGTGAAGCGAGAGCAGATACCAGCTTGGATAAGTATAAAGAAATAGATGGATGAAAGGTAAACAGATCAGTAATATGAACAGTTAATGTCATGTCTGGTATTAGAGAAGCACTCTACAGGTACAAAATCACAGATGTGAAGAGATTGGGAAGGAGTACATAGAAGAAAAATGATGTGACTTTCGATCGTTTCAGACAAAATTAGCATGCATAAGTTATAACAAAATGGGAATGTAAGTCAACCATGTGCTGGTGAATAAGCACACTGTTTTGTGTCCTTCAGGATCACTAATTTAGCAGGTTCTTTTTACTCTCCAATACTCTTTAAAATGGTGTAAAATGGCAATAACATACTTTCCTAAGACTATTGGAAATAGACGATCAATCCTTTGATACATTATTCCATAAAAAAGATACGAATAAGATTAATAGAAACCATACAAGGAAAACAACAACAACAACAAAAACCAAACCCAAACCCAAACCAAACCAGCCAAGTGACCAACCAACTGAAAACTGTAGACTGAAAGACCACAAAATTGAGCATACACAAAAAGAGGCGAAAGATACTGATGAAGCCCCAAAGGTGGTCCTAGTTCAGAATCAAGGGACACCAGAATGGTGAAGCAGGCTAGCAGTGTAAGGGGAAAGTATCAAGACTTGTCTAGTTTACACGCTCACCTCCATCTGGCTCCAATTACAACAGCTGGCCATGGCCTCTGTCCCAGGAAAACATTCCAAGAACAAGTCTATAACTCAGCCTGGATAAATAATAGTTTCTCCAGGGGAAACTTACTAAGAACTATTGACACTTGGGCCCTCACACCAGACCAATTCAATTTGAATCTGAAAAGCAAAAAGTGCACATGAGCCCCAGTTTGGATATACAAATAATTTTCCATTTTGAAAAAATGTTCTCTAGGATGTACACCTCCTATGCAAAACACAAGATATAAAGGTAATGAGAAAAGAAATGATAAAGTTTAGAGTGGATTTCTAGTAATTACTGATAGTCTAGATGGCTTGACATAATCACAAATAAATAATCACTAAAAATGATTTTGAAAGTGAAGACAATTTAGTAACAACTGGATATTAAAAGTTTAGATTGTTTCACTCAACCATGAGAAATGGTTGTGGAAGAGGAAGTCAGAGGAAAGTAAAATCGAAAAGAAGAAAACATGCAAGTCTTTCTGCTGCTGAGAAGATAAAGACCTGATGAAGAAGTAACTTTTAGAGAAAATCTGTATTTAAACTTTGACAGCAGTATAGTGGTTAAACGCTGGAAGATTCAAACACTGGTAGGGTAACTGAACCAACTAGGGAGTTTAAGAAGGTAGAGAAGGCATTGCCATTTAATAAAAAGAATGAAACTTAATAAGAAATGATATGTAAAGAAATTTGTCAGAAAGGTTAAAATACACCTGTAATTATTAAATATAAGTAGGTTGGGTTTTCTTTTAGAAATATAGCTTAAAATAATGGGTAAAAATAGAAACAACAAAAATTCATCTCTAGGAACTGTTTTGTATTACAGCTTACACAAAAGCAAGAAAGGAAAAAGTGAGTGGGAAAGAGCTGCTTGGTAAATTTTAACAAGACATTGTGAAAATGTTGGTATCAATAAGAAGAGAAAGGTAACCCCAAATCACAGCATGTAAAGGTATCAGTATGCACTGTAGAAGGAAAGTACAGTTGTGAAAGAAGATTAAAACCTAAGAATAAGCTGGGCGTTGGTGGCGCAAGACTTTTAATCTTGCACTCTGGAGGCAGAGGCAGGTGGACCTCTGTGAGTTTGAGGCCAGCCTGGGCTACACAGTGAGTTCCAGGATAGCCAGGGTTATGTAGAGAGACCCTGTGTCAAACAAACAAACAAAAACCACCTGCCCCCGATTTTAAAAAAGGCAAAAATTATTTAAAAAAAAAAAAAAGCCCAAACCCTCAAAACAAATAAACAGCAATGACAAAAACAGACCCTTTATGGGGGAGTCCTGGGTGTTTTAGCTTAAGATGATTAATACATTTTTTTTAAAAGAATTAAGGATCTACTTACACACACATATATTTTCTCTCTAAGTAAATCCCGGGTCAAAGAGAAAAATTAAATCAAATATTTCAGAAAGCAACGTCTCCTGAACTGACCATCTGCCCGTGACCTGATTGGTGCCTAGCTCAATTGTTATTCAAAGAGGCTTCAGCAAACAACTGATAGAAACAGATGCAGACCCACAGCCAAACACTAGGTGGAGCTCGGGGAATCCTGAAGAAGAAAGGGAGAAAGGATTCTAGGAGCCAGAGTCAAGAACACCACAAGAAAACTTCCAGAATCAACTAACCTGGGCTCACAGGGGCTCACAGAGACTGAACCGACAACCAGGGAGCCTGCATGGGACTGACCTAGGCCCTTTGCGTATATGTTACAGTTGTGTAGCTTGGTCCTCTTCTGCGACAGATAACAGTGGGAACAGGGGCCATTTCTGACTCTTTTACTGACTTTTGGGACCCTACTCCTCATACTGGGTTGCCTTGAACAGCTTTAATATATGCGGAGGTGCTTAGTCTTCCTGCAACTTGATATACCATGTTTTGCTTATACTCATGGGAGGTGGGAACAGGGAGGTGAGGGTGAGGGTGGGGGTGGGGGTGGGGGAAAGGACTGAGAGGAGAGGTTAGCAAAACTAGTTGTTAGCAAAAACTCTGGAAATAATTACCCGGTTTAACAGCTAAAAGGAAGAAAATTGTCTTAATAGATGTCAAAATGTCTATTAACTTAATTTTTTGGAGGTTTGTAAATACTTTAAAGAAATTCACCAAGTAAAAGTAGATTCTTCTGTACTTTTGCAATTTCCCGAACATTCGCAGCCTTTTGCTTACCCCGACATCAACAAGGATTTTGTTTGATTGAGTATGAAAAACAAGTCTGCTTTCTCCTACTCATCCTTCATCAATCGCTGTCAATGTTGACAGAATTGTACCGTCACCATTGCAATAACAAAGAGGTCAAACAGATTTTGTACGGAGGGCAAGTTATTTTTCTAAACGTAAACCTGGACCCATGGTGGGCATTATCCTTAGGTGACCAAAGAACCACAGCCTCGGTCAGTGCGAGCCACAGCAGGATGGGAAGATTGGCCGGAGCCCAATAATGTGTAGGCCGCGCTGCCAAATACACACTCACATGTGGCTGCCGAGTGCTTGGAATGAGTTTAGCAAAATTAAGGAATGGAAACTTTAATTTATTTCCAACTAGCTATAAGTAAACTACAAAAGTAAGTGCACTGAGGACAAATTGAATGTCCGGGTCTGCTTTCCCAACTGCACTGCTTTTCATAACCCTTTATCAGACAATGAATCCTAATTTTATAAATAGAGATCTAATATGTTCATGGGCTATGTTGTGTTAATTCAGTACATCTACACAAATGTGCTCTAATCTAACCAAGGTAACAGCATTTCCACTTTTTCAAATATTAGTCATTTTTATGAATTAGGGATTTTGTATTTTTTAGTCATTTAAATTTCATCCTGTATTGTTGTAACCCACTGTTACCCTATTGTCCTAAAGAGAACCAGATGTAAATCCTCCGCACGGTATTGCTGTGTTACTAATTGAAATGTTTATGTCTCCTCCCCTGTACCCATTCTAGTCTCTATGTGAGCAGCAAGCACTCCACCATTCCATCCCATAGTTCTGCAAGACTGAATCACTACTTCCCACAGATGAATGGAAACACGGGATGTTTATCTTTATGTATCTAGCTTATTTCACCCAGGACACTGGCCTCCAGTTCCACCCACACTACTGAAAATGACAATTGGAATAATTTCTCTACGCTTATGATTAAACAATGTGTGATTAGGCATTTGTCACACACATTTTCTTCATTCACTGAGGGGATTCTGGGGTGAAGTAATATTTTCTTTAAACAGTACTGCAATAAACGTGAGAGTATAGGTGTTTTGTTTGTTGTTTTGTTTTGTTTTGGGCATAATGATTTCACCACGGTGGTTCACCCAGGGGCAGAAATGCTAGGTCATATGACAATTCTATCTTTAGTTGTTGAAGAATCATACTGTTTTCCACAATGGCTATACTAATAAACATTCCATTCCCTTCAACAGCTTATGACTTGTTATTCGTCAGCATGTGTTATTTTTGTCTTTTTGATAATAGCCAGTCTAATTGAGATGAGACATGTTTTCTCTCTCTCTCTTTTTTTGTGGCTTGATTTGGATTTTCCTGTTGATTAGTGAGACTGAGTAATTTTTTCATTCATTTGTTGGTTATTTATATGTCTTCTTTTGAGAGATATTTTGGTTCCTTGGCCCATTTTATTGGATTTTTTTTTTTTTGTGATTGGCTTTTTGAGTTCCTTTATATTTTCTGAGCATTCACCTTTGCTGGATGGTTCACAATGATTTTTTCTTATTCTGTGGGTAGTCTTTCAACTCTGTTGACCATTTCTCTTGTTCTGCTCAAGCTTCTTAATTTCATATAATCCCATTGGTTTTTATCTTCGTGGCCTGAGCTTTGGGTCCTCTGTCTAAAAACTGTCTCTCTCAGCAATGTCTCAAAGTGTTTCTCTGTTTTCTTGAAATAATTTCATAGTTTACGGCTTAACATTTGCCCCTTGATTTAATGTTGAGTTGAGTTTTGTGAATGGTGAGAGGGAGGGACCTATTTTCGTTCTTCTGGATGTGTAGATCCAGTCTTGCCAACACCACTTACTGAAGAGAGCATCTTCTGTTCTTGACATCTTTGTCAAAAATCTGTTGCTTAGATGAGTGTTGGCTAATTTCTGTTTTCTCTATTCTGCTCCGTTGTTCTGTGTTCTTCTTCTTTCAGCAACACTGTGTCTAGTTTTGTTGTATATTTCCATGTCAGAAGTGTGATGCCTCTAAATTTGTTATTTTTCCCAGGATCACTTTGGCTCTTCTGAGCCTTTTGAAGGATTTTTATTTTTTTTTATTTTATTTTATTATTTTATTTTTTTTTGGTTTTTTCGAGACAGGGTTTCTCTGTGTAGCTTTGCGCCTTTCCTGGAACTCACTTGGTAGCCCAGGTGGGCCTTGAACTCACAGAGATTCGCCTGCCTCTGCCTCCTGAGTGCTGGGATTAAAGGCGTGCGCCACCACAGCCCGGCAGGGATTTTTAAAATTATATTTACAAGAACAAAGTCTTTTGTATTTTGATGGGAGTATATCTATTCTATAGAGTACTTAGACTAATATGGCCATTGTTATAAAATAATTCTTACGACGCATGAACACAGGGAAACTTTCATTTATTATGTCCTCTCTAATTTTTTTCATCCGTATTTTGTTTTTCATTGGAAAGAAGAACTTACTTCCTCAGTTAAAAACTTTGCTAAATATTTGTAGTTTTGTAAATAAGATTGCCTTTTAATTTCATCACTGCTATATAAAAATGTTAATGTTGCACCAGTGAGATAGTCAGTGGCTAAAAGTACACGCCAAGCAAGCATAACTTGAGCCTGATCACCATTTCCCATGGTGGAAGGAGAGAACCAATTCCCCAATGTTGTCTTCTTGCCTTCACATCTTCACATCTTCTCTCTCTCTCTCTCTCTC
>CABHPP010142163.1:0-26005 GCA_902168425.1 Peromyscus attwateri | reverse complement strand
CTTCCTTCCTTCCTTCCTTCCTTCCTTCCTTCCTTCCTTCCTTCCTTTCCTTCTTCCTTTCTTTCTTTTTAAATTTTATGTGTTTATTTATCTTATAGATGACAGATTCTTCTCTCTCTTCCTGACCAGTTTCCCTTCTCACTGCTTTCCACAGAGGAAATCTCCCAACTCACAAGCCTTTATATTCCTGTGGTATTCCTTCTGATATGTCCACTTCCATCCATGCTGTTATTTAACAGGATCCTGCCTCTTTTGTTCCTCATTAATCTAGACAAAGGTTTACACATTTTGTTTATTGTTTAAAAATGTCAAGTCTATTCTTCATGGATTGTTTCATTTTCCTTCATGTCTTCATGATAATCGTTGTGTCTTTCCTTCTAATGCATTTAACTAAGAGAATAAGGCCAACGATTGTACATCATCCCCAAGACACAGTTATCTTATCCAGAAAAGATGCAAAGGACTTTAGCTCTCAAATATGCTTAACCTGGGGTTGATCAAAATAGAGAGTATCCTGCTGGGCCTGAGCTAATCAACTGTTACCTTTAAAACAGCGGTTAGTTCTTTCCTGAGCCTAGAAATTAAAAACAAGCAGAATCTATTCCACTGGCTGAGATTTCCCTAGTTTTGCCAGCAAAATTGACTCCTTGACTGCATCTTAGCGTGGTCTAGAGCACAAGACCCGTCTATGCCAAACCTGGATGATAGGTAGGTACATGCTAAATGGCTAAATTTGAGACAATTTGTTTCATGGTAACGGGAAACTGACAGACGTCCCTGAGTAAAATGGACCCTACCTACCCACTGGGTTCCATTTTTCTTAATTTGATTTTCTTCATAGCTCAGAAATCTTTTACACTCTAAATTTAATGTGCACATGTATTTTTATTTTAGTTTCCTCCCTACAGAATAAGACCCTTATGTGCAAATATTTTGGTCCCATTTGTTTACGTTCTATCTCCAGTACTTAGAAGAGAGCCTGGAGCACAAGCATTGATGTATATTTGTTCCACTTAAGAATAATGGCATTCTCTTGATTTCTCTGTTCTCCCTGCTACTCAGCTAACCTTCAGACTTCTCCAAAAAGTGTTTTTTGTTTCTCTTCAGTTTCTATCTTAAAAGGAACTTACCTCTCATCAAAAAATAAAATCATAGTAATCAATACTTCAATGATGGAGGTTCACTAACAATCTCAAAGCATAGACAAGTGTGAGATTGTCAGATGAATTATTCATAAATGAAATATGCATGTGAAGAAGAGAATCGGAGGGTTTATTTTGTATTGTCCTTCTAGAGTGAGTAGAAAATAGAAAAATCCTTCTAGGTACATAAATACACACATACATGAGTAGAAAAGCACGCAGAGTTTGTGATCATTGGCCTAGAAATGCTGAAGCGTTTTCAGGTTGGGATGCAACTTTTATGTCCACTGTATGAACTGAACACCCCTTTCCAGCTATGTTTGTCTCTAGTAATGCATGAACACTAAGAGTTCCCACCTAGATGCAAATCAGGTCCATAAATATTTTCATCAGATTGCATTGCCTGTGACATGGTTGGCACTAACCCAAGGCTTTTAATAAAAACTGTTGGATTTAAATAATTGGATGTAACTGGTTCTGGTCTTGGAACTTACAGGAAGAATAGAGGCAAACTCATGAGAGAAGACGTCTTCGGCCTTTGTTGGAGAAGTGCTTTGGTAAGATGGACTAGATCTCTATGGTGTCTTACAGCTGTTTTTCACCCTTTAATGTATAGAAGAATAGCTTCATATTAGGGACCTTGGCAGCTCTTTCAGGAATCAAGTTGTTAGAAATAGGAGCATGTGTTGGGAAATTAATGTGGTAAGCATGCTTTGAGCATTTTCTTTGACATCAGGAAAGAGTGGGAATAATTTGTTATACCTACACAAAAGGATTGTGCAAATGTGACGATAGACCCTGAATTTTCTTGCAAATTGACTGTGCAGACCTTGCATTCATCTTTGTCTTTTTCTTTTCCTACCTACTCTCTGATTAAACCAGAACTGAGCCAATGACATTTATCCATTAAAAAAATTAGCATGCCAGGCTAGAGAGATGCTTCAGTGGTTAACAGCACTTGCTGCTCTGGCAGAGGACCTGAGTTTCCTTTCCAGAACCTATTTTGGGCTGCTCACAACTATCAAAAACTGCAGCTTCAATGGATCTGATTCCCTTTCTGGCCTCCACAGGCACTACACTTATGTGTACAAATACACACACACACACACACACACACACACACTTAAACAAGGCATGCTTCCAAATTGTTCCAACTATAAAAATTGTAGCATATTCATCTGTGAGAAAACTGATTCTTCTGCACATTTAAAGCAAACAATTCCTAAGTGTTTTATTTTGTTTAACAAGACAATGACATCTACAAAACTGTAGATTTCCTTAAAAATGTATGAAAGAAAATAATTTTATCTTTTTTAACTAAAATATTTGTTGTCAAATTAAATTTTTAAAAGATTAATATGCATTAATTACTTGTTTTTGAATTAAATTTTTAAAAGATTAATATGCATTTAATTACTTGTTTTTGGTTCTTTCTGTACAGTAAGTAACTCCTTTGAACAATAAGCAATATTGATAATTTACATTTTTTTGTTAAGAATCATAATGCAATGGTAGACAATTCAGGAAAAAAACCTTTTAAAGCCACATGACTGATTTTGTTATAATGCATATATATGGATATCATTGGCTGCTCAGGTTTACCACAAACAAAAAGCACTGAATGACTCAATCAGAACCTCTGGGTAAAGAATTCCAGGCTTCTTCAGGTACAGTTTGAATATTTAATAAATTTCCTTAAAAATTATCAGAAACGATAAAGCGATTTTTGTATGCAATTTGACTGTTAGTGCAAAGCCCAGTTCTCACCTTCAAGAGAATGATACTTTTTTATACTGAAGTAAATATATGTCACCATGATTCAGGAACACAGACTTGTGATTGCCTGGATAACATGTGACAATGGATGTGACTATGACTTTTATAGTTACATAACAAAAGTAAGTAATAAACCAGGCAGTTTTCAAATATATCCATGGGAACCACCAGCCAGGCGTATTTTAGCAAGGCAGGAAAAACTCTGATATATGTTCCAGATACTATTGGAGGACCCTCTTAGCTCCAGAGTAGTTAGCATCTAGTGCTCTGATGAGTTAGTACAACCTGAAGATTTTACTTAGTTATAGTTGTTATAGCAGGCACAGATGCAGACAGTGAATGGCCTTTAAGGGGAAGAAAGACAGTTCAAGTTAATTTGGCTCTGGATTAGCAACATTCCAACTCTGTAATAACAGAGTTCTAATTCTCAGTCAGACTTGCAGAATATTTAAGAGTGGCCTTTTGTTCTGGAATCTTTAGCTCATGTGATACATCTAGAGTTATTTTTTCCATACCCTCAAGTCTTTCTAATCTATTATTTCTTACATAGAACAAAGGCTGTTTTTATCATTAATACTGGAAAACCAACTTATAGCAAGTGTAATTCTCTGACCTGTGTGTCAGATATATGTTGAACCCTTTGTGTGTATTTGTTCATGTGAATGTCATAAAAGTCCTATAATGTCAATGTTATTGATGTGCCATCTTTACATACAAGTAGAGAAAAGAGACCTGGTGCCATTGCTATGGTTTCAAAGCTGGGAACTGACAAAGCCAGAGGTGGATATTGGCAGTTTAATAAAAAAAACCTATGGTCTTTACTATGAAAATCACTGTATAATAACTTACCCACTGATTGCATCCGTTATACTAACAACATTTTGAATTTATAGAGTGATATAATGATGTACAAGTGTAATGAATATATTTTTTACACACACTATAAAACAATAATCTTGCTCTTCCTTTAATTTCAATATTTTTCTTATGTAGTCTAATGATTTTTGAAAATATTGTATACTAGTTTACAGAAACTTCCATGGGCTGCTGTGTAGAACATATACTTTTTGGTATTTGAGTATAATATTGTATAGATATCTTTTAGGTCTATTTGATGTATGATTCTATTTAATGTTGTTTCTCTGTTTATTTTTTTGTTCAGATGATCTGTCTATTGGAGAAAGTGGGGTGTTGGAATCACCCACTATTACTAAATTGGATTGAGTCTTTGTCTTTAAGTCTAATGTATTCTTTTTTATGAAATTGGGTGTACTAGTGTTTGGTTTATATATATATAAATATGGTGGGAGGATGTCTAGTGACAGAGAGAGGAGCAGGCTGTAGTATTAAATAGGACAGCCAAACAGTATTCATTAAGATGGTTTTTGTGCACAAAGGTTGAAGGAGATGAACTTAGCCAGCCATCTTTCTGAAGAGAGTGCTCCAGGGAGGGGGCAGATAGTTCATGGCACCAAGTGGGAAAAGTAGGAGTTCAGGTTTGGCCATGTTATGTTTGACATGCTGTCAGACAGTGAATCACAGATAGATGTTGGGTTAGCAGTTGTGTATATGGCCTGGAGCTTGGAAGTAAGACCTGGACTCAAGATAAGTTAGAAACATTCACATGGAAACGGAGAATCAACCTGAATTTTGGTTGAAATCACCAAGAGAATATAGCTATGAATAGGCTGAAGTCAGCCTCGAGATGATTCAAAATTAAGATGTGGTATTGTAGTCCCCCAAATATTGTGCATGCTAATAAACTTATCTGGGGTCAGAGACACAGCCACAATATTAAACATAAAGGATAGGCAGTGTAGCACACGCCTTTAATCCTAGCATTCCACAGGCAAAAATCCATGTGTTCAAGGATACAGCCAGGCATGGTGAGTCATCACACCTTTAATCCCAGAAAGCAAGCCTTTAATCCCAGGGAGTGGTGGTAGAAAGCAGAAAGTATATAAGGCATGAGGACCAGAAACTAGAAGCATTTGGCCTGGTTAAACATTTGGCTGGTTAAGCTTTCAGGCTTCTAGCAGCAGTTCAGCTGAGACCCATTCTGGATGAGGACTCAGAGGCCTCCAGTCTGAGGAAATAAGATCAGCTGAGGATCCAGCGAGGTGAGGTAGCTGTGGCTTATTCTGTCTCTCTGACCTTCCAGTGTTCACCTCAATACCTGGCTCCAGGTTTGATTTTGTTAATAAGACTCTAAGATTCGAAAGAGGAGCACAATTACTTTGCTTCATCTCATTGATACCATTGACTATGCTGGTTAGTTTTTCTTTCTATTCTACATATCCAAGGGTCATCTGGGAAAAGGGAAAGGCCTCTGTCAGACTGGCCTGTGTGGACATTTTCTTAATTGATAATTGATGTGGGAGGGCCTTTGATCGAGCCATCTCTGAGCAGGTGATCCTGGACTGTATAAGAAAGCATGGTAAGCACACCATGGAAAGCAAGCCAGTAAGCAGTGTTCTTCCTCCATGGTTCCTGCCTTTGCTTCAGTTCCTGCCCCCAAGTTCCTTCCCTGAGTTCCAGCCATGACTTCCCTTCATGATGGGTTGTAATCTGGAAGATGAAACAAATTATTTCTTAAGTGTCTGGGTCCAGCCCCGACATGTTGAAGGGTTCTTGGAGGGAGGAATGAAGAACTGAGAAATAATAGGAAGAAATATAGATGGAGACAGAGATAAAGATAGAGATGCAGGATAGCTTTGGGAGGGCCCTGGGTCAATATTAAGTTGCCCCGAGTTTAATCATGATGGGCTTTTTATACATCAACAAGGGGAGGGGCAAAAAACTTCCCCTTTCAAGGTTGAGGTATAAAGAACCAACAAGTGTGGATCCTTCAAAATACCTGGTAACCACACCTTTGGCCAAATCATCCTATTATGCAGCCCTGCTGGGCAAAGCAAGCTCAGACTTCCTGACCTTGAGTAAGACATTCCTAGGGAGTCTCTGTGGGCCCCTACACCTAAGATGCCTTTGGTCATGGCATTTTTATCACAGCAATAGGAAGCAAGCTAAGGTACTGACTAATGTGGATGAGTTTCAAATAGTATTTGCTGCAACTAATGAAAGTCATATTCTTATTAGAAACACAGAAATAAAGTGAACCTGGCAAAAATTACATGCACACACAAACATAAAGCTAGGGAAACTACCTTGAGAGAACTTTACCAACCAAGCAAAGCCTGTTTTTCTCATATTTTTTAGGCAGCAATCTAATTTTAACACTTTTTGTTAAAGCAAGGTTTTAATCCTCCAATTCTATTGAATTCTCAGACCAGAGTCTGAGATGAAATGACAACAGTCACTTGCCATCTGTTCTTGTCTTCTTTCTGTTGCTGTGATAAAATACTGATCAAAATCAACTTGGGCCAGAAGGTTTATTACATATTATACTTTATTTTACAGTCTGTCATTGAGGAAAGCCAAAGCAGGAACTTAAGGAAGGAACATGGAGACAGGAACTGAAGCCCAGACAACAGAGGAAGGCTACTTATGGGTTCCATCTCAGGGAATGGGCCTTAAATCCAACCAAAAGTAGTTGGTTACTCCCCGATCATCCATGCCACTGTTATGCCAGTGGGTATATTTTGCAGACATGTCATTATTATAACTCACAGCATTCTTAGCTAGGTGAGATTAAAGATTTGTTTTCTCCTCTGGTATTATATATAGCACCTTCTAGCACCACAACTGCTAGTCAGCACTCATTGCCCAGCTACCCAGCTGTTCGATTCTAAGAGCTCACTGATGAGTCCCTCTCAGGCTGGCTCTTTGCCTAGAGTTATTATGCACCTATGTGTTGGCAACCGATTTCTAATGACTCATTGAAGTAGATTTAAAGACCTAAACTGGGACATCTCTAAAAGGCCACCCCAGCTTCAGGGCACCCACAGGATTCAATGAAACCTTTATTCTAATTGGATTATAGATTTACTTCTTCTTCCTTTAATTAATGGTTGTCAACTGGGGGAGATTTTGGTCTCATAGGTCATCTAGTAAGGTTTGGACACAATTTTGGTTGATAATCACTACAGCATTGAAGAAGGATGACAACTGGCACCTGGTCAGGTATGCTGTTTAATTTCTCACAATGCATAGGACACTCTTGTGCATCAAATTGGTCCAAAATATCCGTAGTATCAAAGTTGAGAAGCATAGGCATGGTTATATTCATAGGAATTGTTCCTATTAGCTTCCCACACGACAATTCTCTTACATGTCATTCTCAGAATCTGAACCCAAACCACAATAGCAATGTATAGCTGAGAATTATGAAGCAATTCCAGTATCCTAGTTAGTATTTATATATTTGCCAACACTGGCATTGTGCATACTAAGCTTATCTGTCTGGAAAGAAATAAATTTGCTCATGTAATATGTATTGTTTCTTCATGGAAGCTAAAAGAATATAAACCAAAAGATGAATCAATAAAAAAATCCAATGATTTTAAACATGGAGGCATTGTGCACTTTACTAGTTTAAATTCAAACCTGGGCAGAACAAATCCTGCCCTAGAAAGTATTGTGGTGGAGAGTTCTTTTGAACACTTCCTTCTTTAAAGGTGGAAAATGACATAAAGAAGTACATATAGTAAGAAGAGACTCTTTATTATCAATGACATCAGCAGCTAAGATAAGTCAACTGAAGAGAAATAGTGAGTAGCTAAATCACCAAAATTATCCCCTCCCCACAGAGAAATAAAGGCAAAATTCTATGATGAGGTTCTTCAGAGCAAGGAAATCTGCTGTTTTTCATGTGGAGAACGTGTAACTTTCTCATAATTAACATTATGAGAACACCAAGGATGCAGGCTGACAGAGTTCCAGGGCAGCATACAGAAGAACACTGAAGAATTTTCTGAAACAATAAACATGCTATTTACCTTTCTCTGTGAACAGATGTTCATTAAGTCGGAAGAGAAATTATTGTTCTTGAGACACCTGAACATGAAAACAGAACGTACCCAAACCCCTGGGGTGTAACAAGAGCAGCTAAGAGGGACATCTATAGCGATGAAAGTACATATAGAAAGCTAAGATTTTAAATAAACAGCCTAATAATGAATCCCAAGGACTTAGGCAATGATAATCTAAATCCCAAATCAATAGGAGATCATGGCAGATATAAATAAAACATAGTTTGAATGAAATACAGGAGATAATGAAACCAAGAGGTGTTTTTTGACAAGTTAGAAATGGCCAGATCTTTAGCAAGATTAACTCTTTAAACATAGAAGACTCGAAAAATTAAATTAGAATTAAAAAGGACATATTACAATTGAAGTCACAGAAATAAAATGGATTAGGAATTGTTTTGAAGAAGATACATGGTAACAAATTAGAAATCTATAAGAAATGGAAAAATTTCTGGGAACATATAGCCCTACCAAAATTGAACCAACAATGCATTTAGAAGAAAAAAAAAAAACTAACTTGACCAATATCAAGTAGTGATACTGAATTAGTAATACAGTCTCCCAACAAAGACAAGCCCAAATCCAAGTGTAATTATAGATGAAATTTAATAGAACTTTTTCAAAGAATAGTTTTAACTGTGTGCTTATCAAACTATTCCATCCTATGGGATTGAAATTGAAGGACTATATCTAAATTCATTCTGTGAAGCCAGCATTGCCATGATACTAAAACCTGGTATGGGAAGCACAAATAAAGAAAACTCTAGACCAACATATTTGATGAATATAAATTCAAAAATTATCTAGAAAATACTGGAAACAAGCAAACAAAAAAAAACATCTCAAAAGATCATACTTGACAGTCAGGTTGGGTTTCTATGCAGCTCAATAAATATCATATAACACATAAAGAGAGTAAAGGATAAAAATCAAACAATTATTTCAACAGACACATAACAAACATTTGATAAAACTCAACATCCTTCCATGAGACTAGCTCCTAGCAAGTTAGCATAATGGATGTCATCAAACTGTACACAGGAAGTCCACAGTTAGTCCACAGTTACTGTCTCACTGAATGGGAAAAATCTGAAAATATTTCCCATGACAACCAGGAAAAAGACAAGGACATCCATTCTCAACAATCTCATTCAGTATAATGCTAGAGTCTTCAGACAGCATGATTATGTATGAAAAAGAAAAAAAAACATGAAATTAGAAACAACCCAAAAAGTATTAAAAATAAGAAACAAGCCAAATTATTCTGTTTGTAGATAAATGGATCTGTCTGTTTCTATCAAAATCTAAGGAATATTCTAAATGACCTATAGAAAAGATAAATGGATGGAGTGAAGTAGGGGTACAAAGCCAA
Source organism: Peromyscus attwateri (assembly GCA_902168425.1). Lineage (NCBI taxonomy): Eukaryota > Metazoa > Chordata > Mammalia > Rodentia > Cricetidae > Peromyscus > Peromyscus attwateri. The sequence goes on along the minus strand of CABHPP010142163.1, from coordinate 16,787 downwards.
CATAAAAAGCTATCTGCTCTTCAGTGTATTCGTGATGAGTTTTCTGAGAAAGAAATTGTGAACACAATCCCATTTGCAGCAGTCACGAAATACACCAAGGAATAAATTTTGCAGAAGAGATGTTAGACCTGAACAAATGAAAATCATAAAATATCAATGAGAGAAATTGAAGGGGGCATTAATAGGCAGAAAGACAATTCATGTACATGTTCTGGGAGAACTCTTGTAGTTAAAATGCCCACAAAACTCCATCGTGCTACAGAGTCAATGAATTCTCATCAGGAAGCAACATTCTGCACAGAATTAGAAAAAGGAAGCACAAAATCTCCCAACAGCAGAAGTGATCTTGAGTAAAAAGACCAAAAGCAAATGGCGTTGGCAAAAACCAGACACGTAGGCCAGTGCACAGAAGAGTAAACTCAGAAAGAGCCGCAATGACCTATATTTAACTAATAATCGACATAGGCTCTGACAACTCGCATTAGAGAAAGGACAATGTCTATAATTAATGGTGCTGGAAAAACTGGGTAGTTATGTATAAAATTAAAAAATTGAAACTTGATACTGTAGGCAATAATTTTAAGGATAGGTTCCCAAAGGACAGGAAACAAAAGGAAAAGCCGAGAAAAAGAATAGTACACTAAAGAGCTTCTACAAAGCAAAGAAGCAATTAACAGAGAAAAAAGAAGCATGGGGAAGGTATTTGTCAGCTATTCATCTGACAGAGTGTTAATGCTCAGAATACATAAGGAACTTCAAAAACTAAGCACCTTCTGGCTTTCCTAGGAGACAATCTCACAACAAACTCCCTGGTCCTCTGTCTTTTTAATCTTTTTGTCTCCTCTTCTGCAATTATCCTTGAACCTTAGCTGCAGGAATTGTATTGTAGCTGTATCAGTTGGTTTGGAAGGAGGAAAGGTTTAAACCCTCATTTCTAGGATAATAGGAATTGAACCTATATCTAAGAATTCAAAATTCTCCGTGCCACCCAAACACCTTATCCTACCTTAGTAAGGTCAGCTAACTAAGCTATCAGGTCCACACCCTGAAAACGTTGGTTTAAATCCTTCCCATACTAATTAACCCTATCACTCTACTCATCATTTATTTCACAATCTTTTCAGCACCAACCTCTTTCTTATATGAATTGGCCTAGAGATGAACCTCCTTGCTATTATCCCCCTGATAATTAATAACTCAAATCCTCAATCTGCAGAATCAGCAACAAAATACTTAATAACACAAGCAACAGCTTCAATAGTTTTCCTGCTCTCAATTATTCTCAATTTTAAACAACTAGGCATATGAACCTTCCAACCCCAAACCAAAAACTTTATCCTTACACTAACCTTTATCTCACTAGCAATTAGACGAGGATTATCACCATTCCACTCATGACAATCAGAAGTTATCTAAGGAATCCTAATCCACATAGGTCCAATTCTCCTTAATGACAAAAAATTGCACCCCCTGCTCAACTCTCTTCCAAATTTAGAAACTCATAAACCCAAACATCCTTATCACATCACCAACCCTTTCAGTCCTTATCAGAGCATGAAACAGACTTAACCAAACACAAACACAAAAAATTATAACCTACTCATCCATCACCCATATAGGATGAATAATCTCTATTCTCTCCTGTAATGAGACCCTCAGTGGTTCTTATGGGGAACTTATTAAGGGATTCTATGGGGAAAACAGACTCACTGATACAGGATAAGGTAAATCCAGTTGCAGTGTCCTTGGAAAGTTGTGGACCGATCATACGCTGCTTCACGCTGCCTGATTCTGTCTTCTCCATCCCAGAAAGTATGACCCCCTTTCTCCTCCCTTTTAAGTGGTCACATAGGCAGATAAGAAGCACTGCCTCCACTAAGCCAGATAGCCCAAGGTCATGGGCAGAGCGAATTCCCACTACACTCCTCTACAATCCTTCCCTCATACTTCTCAGCTTAATAATTTACATCCTCACTATCCTCATATTCATTATTCTCCACACCCATTCACCTACACCAATCAACTCAAATCACTAATATGAAACAAAATACAAATAATACTACCCATTATCTCTCTAATCCTTCTATCTACAGGAGATCTTCCACCACTAATAGGATTCTTACCCAAATGAGCCATTATCACTGAACTACTAAAAAACAATAATTTTCCGTTAGCCACACTAAGAGCAATTATAGCCTTGTCAACCTATTCTTCTACACACACCTAATCTATTCTACCACACTTACTACCTTTCCAACAAACATTACTTCCAAAAATATCTATCCACCATACCAAACTAAAAAACAACATTGCCCTCCCCCCATTAATAATTCTAAGTACTCTCGCCCTACCACTCTCAACCCTACTAATTTTATAAACAGAAGTTTAGGATAGATAAGTTCAAGAGCCTTCAAAACCATAAGCAAACCCACAAAGTTTAACTTCAGGATAAGGACTGTAAGATTCCATCTTCCATCTAATGAATGCGTATAAATTGCTTTAATTAAGCTAAATACTCAACTAGATTGATAGGAATTAAACCTATGAACTTTTAGTTAACAGCTAACCACCCTATACAGGCTTCAATCTATTTCTCCCGCCTATCAGAAAAGGGGTGAGAGAAGCCTTAGTAGAGTAAGTTATCTACACCTTCAAGTTTGCAATTCAACATGATTATCACCTTAAGGCCTGGTAAAAAGAGGGTTTAACCTCTGTGTTTAGATTTACAATCTAAGGCTTACTCAGCTATTTTACCCATGTTCATTAACCATTGAGTATTCTCTGCTAATCACAAAGACATTGGAACTTTGTATCTCCTATTTGGGGCTTGAGCAGGTATAATAGGAACAGCCCTAAACATTCTTATTCGGGCTGAACTAGGGCAACCAGGGGCTTTACCAGGCAATGACCAAATTTACAATGTAATTGTAACTGCCTATGCATTCATCATAATTTTCTTTATAGTTATACCAATAACAATAATTGGTAGTTTTGGGAACTGGTTAGTCCCTTCAATAATAACATTCCCACATATAAATAACATGAGCTTCTGACTTCTACCACAATCATTTCTACCATTATTAGCATCATCAATAGTAGAAGCCAGAGCAGGAACAGGATGAACTGTTTATCCCCCGCTAGCCAGGAATCTAACACATGCTGGAGCATCAGTAGAACTAACCGTTTTTTTCTCTTCACTTAGCTAGTATCTCCTCAATCTTGGGTGCAACCAATTTTATTGCTACTATCATTAATATAAAGCCACCAGGCATAACACAATATCAAACCCCTCTATTTGTCTGATCAGTCCTTGTTACAGCCATCCTCCTGCTCCTATCCCTCCCAGTCTTAGCCACCAAACCCTAAACGCAACTTTTTTTGACCCAGCTGGAGGAGGTGACCCAATCCTCCTCCAACACCTATTTTGATTCTTTGGATACCCAGATGTTTACATCCTTATCCTTCCAGGTTTTGGAATTATTTCCAACCCCCTCCCCCACAACTGAAATCTACTACCCTTGACAAACCCCCAAAGCAAGGAACTCAGTGACAGGTTTCTCTTCCCCATTCTAGTAATTCACCAAATAAGACTTCAAGTTCAGTATTCGAAAAATTTTCACGCTAAATTTTTACTACTCAAATCAAACTCAAAACCACCAAATTTTCTAAGTAGAATTTCAGTATTAATTTTTTTCACTGTTCATGTAACATATCAATAAAGCAAAGCACTGAAAATGATTAGATGGATACTTCATCCCATAAACACAGAAAGTTTGGTTCCGGTCTTATAATTAATTGGAGGTAAAAATCACATATGCAAAACTCCCTAAGCCAGTGTCAAATCCCCCAGAATTTAACCAACATTCTAAGGAGATAGCATCAAGCACATCCAAACAGCTTAAGACATCTTGCCTAGCCACGCCCCCCACGGACTCAGCGGTGATAAAAATTAATCAATGAATGAAAGTTTGGCTAAGTTATGCCTCCCTAAGGGTTGGTAAATTTCATGCCAGGTGCTGCAGTCATACAATTAACCCAAACTAATTATCTCTGGTGTGAAACATGTCCTTAGGGAAAAAAATCAATAGAATCAAAACCCAACCAATATGTGAAAATTCGTCATTGGACTTAAATCCAGTAATGAAAGTAATTCTAATTTACTTAATAGACCATAGCTAAGACCAAACTGGGATTATATACCCCACTATGCTTAGCCTTAAACTTCAATCATTCTACAACAACATTGTTTGTCTCAGAGCTGCTGGCCACAGCTTAAAACTCAAAAGACTTGGCAGTACTTTATATCCATCTAGAGGAGCCTCTTCTATAACTGATAAACCCTGTTATACCTCACCATCCCTTGCTATATACCGCTATCTTTAGCAAACCTTAAAAAGGAGCAGACATAAGCAAGAGAATACCCATAAAAACGTTAGGTCAAGAAGTAGCCTATGAGATGGGAAGTAATGGGCTACATTTCCTTAGTAAGAACATTCATGCTGCTACCCTTCAAGGAATCTAAAGGACAAAGGAGGATTTAGTAGTAAATTAAGAATAGAGAGTGCAATGAAGTACGCACACACCGCCTGCCACCCTCTTTAAATTAAATGAACGGAACCTAAATTCACAATGGCAACCAACAAATTTATGAGAGGAGATAAGCTGTAACAAGTAAGCAAGGTAGCTGTATCAGTTGGTTTAGAGGGAGGCAAGAGAAAGGGGAAAATGATGTCATTATATTGAAACCTCAATAAATGAAACAATAATTAAAAAAATACAACAGAAAAAAAATCCCCAAATAATGCAATTAAAAAGGGATAAAAGATTTCTTTGCATTGTAACTGAGACTGATAATAGTGGTACCTACTTCAGAGTGTTGTGGTCAGGATCAGTTTACCTAGGATCAACTCAAACAGTTCCTGGCATACATGGTTATATGTGGGTAATTGTTATTTGTAGTCTAAGGATTGTCTTGGCACTAAAATATAATTCCACAAGCAATTATTTCATGAAAAAGAACTTGAAAAGTAATTCAGTTTTATAGTTAGATCATTTTCTGCTTGAAAATATTGCAATGTTCACTTCTTGTGGAGGCAAAGAAGTGCAAATAAACACTCTTGTGGGCTTAGAAGTGTTTTTATTAGAAAAGAAAGATGGTTGTGTTGTTGGATGAACTCTTAAGCAAGGAAACTAGTGGACATTATACAGCGTTTACTTTAAAAAAAAAAACATCTGGAAAGAATCTTTTAAGAGAATTGCCTACCTTATTTTCCTTAGAGATTGTAAACTATATTTAAGTCTTCCTAAGCAAGCAGTCATGTTTCCTGAGGGGAACTGTCACAGCTCTTTTCTCCGTTAGCCAAAGTTAACTCACCGTGACCTACAGATTTATGAAGACTCTCTTTGTCCCATGACCTGAAACTAAAGTTTAATTTAAAGAAAGAAGGCAGTAAATAAATTCAGACTCAAGCTCTTTCTGGATAAGCATGCATGGGAGACTGAAATGAAGGCTCATGCCTCCTTTGTAAGTTCATTGCCCAATGTGAGGCAACTGAGAGGGGATGATTACTCAAAAATGTTAAAAAATGTATCAGATGAGGTTCTAAAAGTAGTAGTATAATATAGGAACTATGCTTTGAGGAGGCATTGCATGTTATAGGATGGTTGAAAATGGCCTGAAGGAGATGGCATTGGTATGTTTTTGGACAACAGCATTGGGAGGAATGGTATTTATGGTCCCAAGAAATAAGGGACAGGCATAGGATATGGACAGCCATACTAAACACTAGGAGCAGAGAGTATTGAATAATTCTCCTATGGGAGGGATTAGGTTTTATTAGGAAAGACAGAAAATAAGTAAGATGACAGCTAGGTACATAAAGAGAGTTGTGAAGTGAATAAGGAAGGGGGAATTAACAAGAACTAGACAGTGACTGGAGGGGTTGGTCTCAGGATTTATTTTTGAAGTAAAAATCACAAACAGGACTGTTGATGCATGTTTTGTGTTGGACCCATCCTTGTAAGGATGACTTTGATTTAGTATTTAACATTCATCACAAAGTCTTCTAAAGTATATTAATTTACAACCTCAGCAGAGAAAACGGTATTTTCAAGTTGTGATTTAAGAGGATTGAAGATGGTTGTAAATTTAAAACCTTTTACTAATCTCAATACTTTACAGGCTTCTGGAGTTATGAATATTAATTCTCACTGGAAAAATCACGTGATGGCAGATGTAGGGCAAACAGAAGTAAGCAGGGTGAAAGCTGGAGCTGAATGTCAACTTAGTCTCCGTCATTGGCTCGTTTCTTATGATGAATTTCTTGGCCTGTAAATTAAATGTGAAACTAAATTTCATTTATTGTATACTCTTAATTATTTTCTGAAAAAAAAGAACACAAACCCTTTCAAGTACAGTATTTGTCTTCCTATGTCATAGCTGTAGTAAGTTACCATGGCTTAGGGATCGCAGTTCTCTTTGATTTAATGTGTGTTTTCCACACTGCAAGCCACACAGCATCAGTGCATACATCAGACCCAGGCAATGAAACAGAGGGCATAATTCATCAAATAAAAATTAAGTAAATTTAGTAAGTCATTAAAGTAAACATTTTATTAGGAATGACAGAAAATAAGTAAGATGACGACTAGGTACACAAAGAGAGTTGTAAAGTGAATAAGCAGTGATTGACAGAAGATGGTGATGAAGACATTTTCAAAGCTACAGTAACAACTTGAATGGCAGTTTCAGTATAAAATTTCTTCCTTCAAGCTATCTCTTTATTTTAATTTTAACGTTTTATTCGTTATTTTTCACGGGTAATGTTGGATCATGAGAGCAGGGTACTAACCAAGGGGCTGTGATTTCATGTAGTTAGTTACAGGATTTCCCAGCAGAAGTTGAGGTTAACTGCAGAGAATCAGCATTAGATCCCATTCACAAACATCATTTGAGAGATGTTGTGTCAACAGCTTTTTTGCTACCAACTCCCTTAGAAGTCAATGTCCACAAGCACTAAAACAATACACAGAATGATTGAGAGTGGTCAAGAAAACATTTTGAAGGCCTCATAATAGTTGTGTTACATTTTATGTAGTGGATATATCTGAAAACTTACATGAAAGTCAAACAACATCAATCAAGCAATATATCAAATAAAGATACGATAATGTTCAAACATAAATACTAATAAGTCCTTTCTAAAACAATCTCTTGATATTCTGAATTTGTGTAAATCTTGATTTGGGTGAAAGTGAAGTACATCTTTAATGAACAGTCAATAATTCCTAGAAATAACCTATGGGAAATGTGAAACTTTTATTTGTCTTATCAGTTGAAAGCACAAAGAAATTAAATAAACCACTTAAGATATTATGCAGCTGAACATGTTATATTTAGGAATGCCTATATATATGTATGCAATAACAGTTAGTGAAAAATAGAAGCCATGAATTGAAAGGAAAGTTGGAAGGGGTATATGTAAGGGTTTGGAAGGGGAAGAGGAAGGGAGCAATGTAATCAAATTATAATCTCGAAATCTTATATAAAAAAGACATAAAAAAATTGGGAGTTGTGAGTCCATTCAGAAAAAAATGGGGATAGGATGAGGCTATGAGTATAATGCTTTTATTTTATTTTATTTTTAAGTTGCTTTAAAAGTTCTCATGGGTACCATGAGATGATAGGACAAGTCTTTCTTAATGTCTGGGTTTAGAAAATGTTGAGGGTTTCCCTGTAAGTTTCGTTTCCTCTGTATTAGCAGTGTAAAGACAGCAGAGGACATACATACCAAGGGCTTGTATGAGATTAATTTAAAAACAATTGAACTTTTCTGCTACATCAGATTCTTTCCTGTTTGACGAAGAAATAACTACTAAGAATCTAACGAATAACAAAGTCTCAGTAGAATTTTAAAACATGCCTTGAATTTGGTAGATGTCCATTTCTTGAATGAATACCCACATAAAAATCACTTAATTTTTAATTTTTTTATCTTTTAAAGTTTATTTTATTTTATGTGTATGATTGTTTTGCCTGCACATATGTCTGTGTACCACATCTGTTCCTGGTGCCTGTGGAGGCCAGAAGAAGGCATAGGATCCCCTGGGACTGGAGTTACAGATGGTTGTGAGCCACCAAATGGATGCTGGGAACCAAACGTGGGTCCTCTCGAAGAACAGCCAGTGCTTTTAAACTCTGAGCCATCTCTCCAGGCCCTGATAGGCACTATTTAAATGATCTTCAAAAGTCACATAAAATCGTAACAAGATATATTTTATCAAAATACCTTAGTATTCTAATAACTTTTGTAATTTGCCATGTGCAAAACCTCCCCTTTGAGTGAGGAATTATGTTTGTAATATTTCCAGTCTTGTTGAGGTCAAACAAAAATTATCCCAGGAAAAATAATTCTCCTTAAGCTACAGAAGTGTTTTAGTTTGGCAAACTGAAGTAAAAATACTTTCCCGTTTGAACTCCTAGGGATTATTTATAGTGGTATTTGGAAGGGTAGCATAAATTTCCAATTATTATTTTTTTATAGTGCTGGGATAGAACACAGGGCCTTGGGGATACTAGAGAAACACTCTAGCACTGAGCCACACCCTGGTGCTAACATAAAACTTTCAAAAGATGTTATTTAAGCGCTGACAAAAGAATTAAGAAAGTTGCAAACCTATGAAAGGATACATGGAGTTTAAGACTTAGGATTATTAAATGTACATATTATGCAAAGTGCTCTAAGATTTAGAGTGATCTCTATCAAAACCCCAATGATATTTTTTTTCATAGAAATAGGAAGAACCTACTATAGTTCTGTGGACTCACAAAAGACCCTGAGCACCCCCAAAAACCTTACAAAGAAAAACAAAGAAAGGTATCACACCCTGACTTTGATAGACACCACAATGTTACAATAATTAAAAGGGCATGTTGTCAGCATAAAGACAGACGTTTGGACCAATGAAACACAATAGAGATCCCAGAAATAAATCCATGCATTGACAGGGTGTCACGAAAGTATAAAAGAAAACACAGTCTCTTCCACAAGTAATGTTAGGAAAACTCAATGTCCACATGTAAATGAATGAAAATAGATCTTTATCTTATACCATATTAAAAAAAAATCTCAAAAGTCAGAATGACTTAAACTACATTGTGATTTCAAGCTATAAAATTGCCGGAAGGAAACATTGGGAGAGAGCTTTCTGATACTGGTTTTGGCAATAATTTTATGGATATGACATCAAAAGTATAGGCAAAAATGTGAAAATAGACCAATGGGATTATGCACAAGAAGAAGATTCTGCAGAAAAATTTACTATACTCTGTGCATTGACTGCCACCCACTGCAGAAAGAAGCATCTCCAAGGGTGACCACAGCCCTAGTCTCTGCATATAGACATCAATATTCAGGAGCTTTGATACATCTGTTAAACAACAGCAACAACAATAACAACATAAACAACCAAAAAACAAAACAAAACACCCCCCAAACAGTATTGGGTTCCCTGGCATGGCCTATGACTTCTCTAGGCATGAGTTTTTAGATCAGGTCTATAGTACTATGTATGAATTCCCTCTTGTAGAGCACGCCTCAAATTCAATCAGGGTTTGGTTCCCCCAAATGTCACACCAGTGTGCAGGCACATCTTCCCTGGCAGGTCAGTATAATAGCAAGCAGGGCTCAGAGCTGGGTGAGAAACTTGATGAGTCTTCACTTCCCCCTCTCCAGAAGACACTGTAGCAACTTCCAGCCCATGGACAACTCACCAGCGAGGAGGAAGTTTCTATTTCACTTCTGCCTAATTTCCCTTGGTCCTGCAAACAACATATGTCTGATAGGGATTTGCCGCTCACTCCTGTGGGCATTCAAGAACAAGGGTGTAGTCTGTATTGTTTTGGAGGACTTCTGGACCAGTAATCCATGGGAAAGTATCCTATATCTGTTGTGGATATTGTTCTGTATAAATAAAACACTGATTGGCCAGTGGCCAGGCAGGAAGTATAGGCGGGACAAGGAGAGAGGAGAATTCTGGGAAGTGGAAGGCTGAGTGAGGGAGACACTGCCAGCCGCCACCATGACAAGCAGCATGTGAAGATGCCGGTAAGCCACGAGTCATGTGGCAAGGTATAGATTTATAGAAATGGGTTAATTTAAGATATAAGAACAGTTAGCAAGAAGCCTACCACGGCCATACAGTTTATAAATAATATAAGCATCTGTGTGTTTATTTTATGAGTGGGCTGTCGGATTGCTGGGGCTTGGTGGGACCCGGAGAGAAAACTCTAGCTACAAACTACATCAGGGATTTTTGTTTAACAACTCAAGGCTTCTGGGAACAGCATTATCCTCCCTTCAAATCCCTCTGAAAACTGTATTTTAAATTAGCTTACAAAATACTAAGTTTCCATGTAGCTTTTTAAAACCTCCTAAGTTTTGTTAACCCCTTTCTTTCCTTCCGCTTCATCTCTGCATAACCTTTGCTTTTGATTTCCATCTCACTATTCCCATCCCCCGCTTCAAGGCCTCTTCCCCAACCAACCTCCCGTGACCCCTTTCTAGCTTCTCAGTCCCCACAGACATTCCAAGTTAAACACACAAATCTAGAAATTTGAAGCTAAGATTCACATAGGGGAGAGCATGTAGTGTTTGTCTGTCTGGGTCTGGGTCACCTTACTCAAAATAATATTTTCCAGATCCATTCATTTTCCTGCCCAGTCTCATGATTTCAATGTTCTTTGCAACTGAAAAGAAAAGAATTCCATTGTGTATATGCATCACATTTTCATTATCCATTCATCAGTTGGTGGACATCTATGCTGATTCTACTTCCTAGGTAGGTAAATACTGCAGCAACAAACACAGTTGTGGTGGTCATGGTGTCTTTTCACAGCAATAAAAATCTTAACTAAAACACATGATACAACAAATAATAATCAAAAATCAGTTTTTATTTCTATGTTAGTAATGAGCATTTAGTCACCCATGTAGTTCTTTCCCCCATGACACAGGGGGATGGGACACAAAGCCCTGTGTACTCTTTACTAGCACTCCCTAGATACAATCCCATCCCCTACGGCATTTGAAACTTTCCTTTTCTCTTTTTTATATAAATTAGTATATTTTTGTTCATTTAGCATATTAAAATTATTTATGGTCATTGTTATTCTTAATGTTGAAATCAGCTCAAACTTGACTGGTGGGAGTCTCTCTCTGTTGCCTTTGGTCCTGTGGATGGGACCCAGGATTCTTACAGTGTCTTTTTACCTCTGTCTCCAGAGTGGGATCATTATTTCCTCCAAGGTGCCTCCTTGCTTCCTGTGGGTAGTGAGCTGATAAACATAAATACCAGGATGACTGTGGCCTTCTGGGTTGTCATTGAACTTGAAAGTTTTAAATTTATTAATTACTTCGTTTACATTTAATACAGTTTCTGTATATGTATGCTTATATTTATAGCTTTAATTTGTACTTTCATGCCAGCTGGTCTATTGTTTTCCTTTTTAACTTTTCAATATTACTGTTTGGAACATTTATCTTTGTCCAATAGCTTGGAAGCTGTATACTATGTTTCTGTCTCATGGCCATCATCCTACAAATCATGACATATGTCTGTGTCTTAGTCACTGTTCCATTGCTGCAAGGAGACACCATGACCAAGGCAACTCGCTAGAAGAAAGCATTTGACTGGAGGCTTGCTTACAGTTTTAGAGGGCTAGTCCATGATCTTTAGGATGGGAAGCAGATAGATGTGGTTCTGGAGCACTAGCTGAGAGGGGGTGGGGACTGGGCCTGGCATGGGCTTTTGAAACCTCAAAGCCCACCCCCAGTGATGCACCTATTCCAACAAGGCCACATTTCCTAATTCTTCTAATCTTTCACAAACAGTTCCACTATTCAAGTGTCAATAAATGTCATTACCTACACTCAGATAATACAATCACTTCAATAATAGTAAAAAATTTTCAAAAAGTAAATTTAAGGGACATTCAGTTTATAATAATATCAAAAAGATATATGATATATTTTACATAAAAACATTACATAAAAAGATGTGAAAAAGATTGGAGGTTGTGGGTTCATTCATGGAAAAGTAAATATGTGTGTGTGTGTGTGTGTGTGTGTGTGTGTGTGTGTGTGTGTGTATCCCCTATATGGGGATATAAATATATATTTATATCCCCTAGGTCCCTGTGCATGCTAGGCAAGCATTTTATCACTGAACTACATGGTAGTTCAAAGAAATTATTAGGAATAAATTTAAGTGAGGTGATGCCATATTAAGACACTGACATCTATAAAATATTGTTAAAATGAATCAAAAGGGATATATATTGATGGATATGTAGTATGAATTCATAGAACACATACCTTTATAGTAAATTCTGAACAAAAAACCACAAGCAACTAAACTGAAGGTGAATATATTAGACTTCATGAAACATTAAAAAATTGTGTACATCAGTTATTCACCTTTAAACCCATGTTACTGAATTACATCCCCTTCCCTTAAAAATCCCCTCCCCCACAGCCTTTATCTAATTCCTTGGATTCTATGGGTATTCCAAATGAAACACACACATTTGAAAAGTCAAAGCTAACATTCACGAATGAGAGAGAGAAAAATGTGTGATGTTTGTCTTTGTGGGAATGGGTAACCTTACTTGGAGTGATTGTTCCAGGTCCATCTATTTACCTATGAATGTCATAATTTAATTTTTACTCACAGCTGGGTAGTATTCAATTGTGTAAACATATCACGTTTTTAAATTTTCCATTGACCAGTTGATGAACACAGGCTGCTTCCATTTCTTGGCTATTGTGAAAAGAGGAGCAATGAATATGGATGAGCAAGTATCCCTATAGTAGGACATGGAGTCCTGTGGGCATATGAATAATAGTGGTTGGTATAACTGGATCATTGGTAGAACATGTGAAATCACCACACTCATGTGATTTCACTCCACAATGGCTTCACAAGTTTGCACTCTTACCAGCAGTGAATAAGTGTTCCCTTTATACCATACTCTGACAGCATCTGCTCTCACTTTGTTGTTGTTATTGTTTTATTTTATCTTAGCCATTCAGACTAATATAAGATGAAATCTCGATCTAGCTTTAATTTTTATTTCCCTGGTAGCCAAGGATTTTAGACATTAAAAAAAAAAAGGGTTTCTCAGTCATTTGTATTTTGCCTTTTGAGAACTCTGTTTAATTCCACGCCCCATTTTTTCCCTTGGGTTGTTTGTTTTCTTGATGTCTAGTGCTTGTACATTCTAGATGTTAACCCTCGGTCAGATGTTCAGCTGGTGAAAATACCCCCTGTTCTGTAGGCTGCCTGTTGACTTCAGTGATGGCGTTGTTTGCTGTACAGATTCATGAGGTCCCATTTATTATTAGTCTTAATGTCTGTGCTCTCAAGTTTCTGGTCAGAGAGTTACTTCCTGTTCCAATGAGTTCCAAGCATCTCTCCTATTTCCTCCTTTAATAGATTCAGGGTATCAGGGCTTATGTTGAAGTTCTTGATCCATTTAGAGTTGAGTTTTGTAAGGATTTGTAAGAAGTAAGGATTCAGTTTCATCATTCTATGTGTAGCTATCCAATTTGACTGGAACCATAGTTGAAGATACATTTAGTGTCTATTTCTGACATTTTATTTGTCAAAAATCAAGTGGCTTTGAAATTTGGGCTTGTGTGTGGATCTAAAATTTTATTTTTATGCTAGTACCATGCTGTTTTTATTACTTAGCTCTGTAGTCTAACTTGAAGTCTGGGAATATGAAAGCAGAGTAGAGGAGGGAATATGGAAAGAGATAAATAACACCAAAGAATATTCAAGAAAGATTATTTGGAAAGCTACTACTGTAAAAGCATCCAGTGCTGTTTTTTGTTTGTTTATTTGTTTGGTCAACTTGATATGAACTAGAGTCATTTTGAAAGAAGGAACCTCAGCTGAAAAAAAGTCTCCATAAAATTTTCTTGATTAATGGTTGATGTGGGAAGGAGCAGCCAACTGTGGGCAGTTCCACTCTTGGTCAGGTGGTCCTCAGTTATATAAAAGAGCAGGCTGAGCAAGCCATGGGGAGCAAGCCAGTAATCAGTATTCCTCCATGGCCTCTGCATCAGCTCCTGCCTCCAGGTTCCTGTCCTGCTTGAGTTCATGATAAGGCTTCCTTTAGTGATGGGCTGGGATTAGGACATATAAGCCAAATAAATCCCTTTTTCTTCAAGTTGATTTTGATCATAATGTTTGATTATAGCTATAAAAGAGTTTAAATGGTGTTTTTCTCTAATAGGAGTCAATGCCCCTACTAGACACTATAGGCTAATAATTAAAAAGCCCAGAAGCAGGAACAGGATACTTCCTCTAGAGTGGCTGGTCAGTGAGGTTCTATAGACTCACTGTCAATGCTATTGGTTATCATTAAGGACTTAATGGTAAACCATATTTCTGAGGACACCATATACTTAAATCAGATAAATGAAAATATCAAGCTGGTCTTGACTTGAAAACCTCATCTCTATTAGCTAGTTTGCACAGTACTATTTACCCAGCTGTTAACTATGAGAGATACAGTAATGCCTGGAACATCAAGACATGCCAACTAGTGCAATACTGGCACAAATATCAAGGAAGTCATCAACTATCTTCAGATTGGCCCACTCTACAAGATGAAATCCATTTCTGCCATCAATACTGGGGCCAACAACCTGTGGGCAGACAGGTCATAGGCCCTAAGGGAGAACCTATTACTAGTATTCTGCTAAGAGGTCATAGAATTAAACTAATACCTAACAAATCCCCATTATACCCATAGGTTAGTATGTCTCTCAAACATTATCAGAAAAGCTTCTATTGGCAGTAGTAATGATTAACACATATGCCCACAACTGTGCTGGTCATAGTGTAGAGAATAAAAACACACATGAAGGAAAACTACTCATATACATAAAATAAAACAACAATATACTTTTTTGAAATAGTGTATCTCCTAGTAGTTCAACTTTATCCAGTGGAATGCTTCATATGTGAAAATATATTGGCAGCACAAATTAGACCTACTGGGTTTTTTAAAAAATGAGTAGACAAAATTGTTTATATAAGGAAGGAAGGTGGATCTGTAAGGAGTTGGGCAAGGGAGATGAATATGATTTTAAAAATGTATGAAATTCTCAACTAACTAATAAAATAAAATATACCTATAATAAATATAAAAATATTGTATGTATCAGAAAACACTCTTGAAATAAAAGTCTGACATTGGAGTGCATATCTGTAACCTTGAACTCAGAACCAGTGTGGGGGCCCACAAAGGTTTCCTAGTGACATCTGGGCTTGCTTTACCCAGCAGAGCTGCATTAGAGGATTGCTTGACCATGTGCATGGTTTCTAGGTGATTGGAAGGGTCTACACTTGGTTGAGCTAGGGGGAGGTCTTTTGCTCCACCCCTTGGCATTCCTATAAATGGCCCTTTAGAAGAGACAGAAGGGGCTGGTAGATAAAGATCCAGGCCCTACCAAGGCTATCCTCTGTTTCTATCTATTTCTCTCCTCTCCATCCTTCTATCTAAATCTCTTATCCTTCCTTCCTCAAGAGTGCCCTAAGGTAAAATGTGGGATCTGGTTTCCCAGATGGCCTCCCACAAGCCAGAAGTGATAAATAATCTGGGATTTACAACAAAGTCTAGTTTCAGGAGAGCCTGCACTACAGAGCAAAACCCTGTATCACCAAAAAGAAATAAAGAAATGTTAACTGAACAAAACAAAAGGATACCTTGAAGAATGAAGGGCAACACTGTAAATCATAATTGATAAGGTCTAATATTCTGAACATATAAAAACTCTTAAAACTCAATAAAAATACAAGAGTCCCAGATAAAAAAAAATAAGTAAAGATCTTAAATAGACATTTCTCCTAAGGAGCTATGCAAAAACCAAAACTCCATTGGGACAGTGCTGCACACTTACTTGGATGACTGTAACAATTATGTTGATGAGGATATGGTGAAACTGACATCCTCTATCACAGATATTGGGGCTATAAACTGTTACAGGCTATTTTGGAAAAGTTTAAAAATATAGTTACCATATTTCCCAGTTGGCACACATCTAGCTATGCAACTGAGAGAATAGAAAAAGCATCCATGGGAATCCAAGGATAACTATTTATACCAGCAATTTTTTTTTTTTTTGGTTTTTCGAGACAGGGTTTCTCTGTGTAGTTTTGCGCCTTTCCTGGAACTCGCTTTGTAGACCAGACTGGCCTCGAATTCACAGAGATCTGCCTGCCTCTGCCTCCCAAGTGCTGGGATTAAAGGCACCTGGTGCAGCATTATTAACAAAAGATAAAAGAAAATTTAGCCAAGATGGCTATCAATTCCAAGTACACAAATAAAATGTACTAGATCACAACAATGGAATATTATTGGGCTACATAATAATGAACGTATCATGTTATACAATGATAAATTTTTTGTTGTTGTTGTTGGTTGTTTTTAAAGACAAGGTTTCTCTGTGTTGTTTGTTTTTTGAGACAAGGTTTCTCTGTGTAGCCCTGACTGTCCTGGAACTCACTCTGTAGACCAGGCTGGCCTTGAACTCAGAAATCCTCTTGCTTCTGCCTCTCAAGTGCTGTTATTAAGCCGGGTGGTGGTGGCGCACGCCTTTAATCCCAGCACTCGGGAGGCAGAGCCAAGTGGATCTCCGTGAGTTCAAGGCCAGCCTGGGCTACCAAGTGAGTTCCAGGAAAGGCGCAAAGCTACACAGAGAAACCCTGTCTCGAAA